>CAUYPK010028928.1:0-94941 GCA_963574355.1 Loris lydekkerianus
CAAAATGCGGTTAAGGCTAAAATTAAAAGTTTGTTGTGAATATTTAAGATTGTAAATTAAAAAACCAAATTTTTACCCCTGAATTCAATAATTTACAAAGATATTATTTAAAAAATAAAAAAAAAAAAAAAAAAACAAAAAACAGCAACAAACAAATAAATAAATAAGGCTGAAAAACCCTGCTATTTGGACAGAATACATATCTGCTAACCTTCACCTAAGCTTTATAATTTAGAATTCTCTTAAATCCACTGTGTTTTTTACAGAAATAAATATTACTACCTCTATCCTTAGAACATCTACTTTCCAGGGGCCAGCCCCAGGAACATTATGTAAAAGATTAGAAGTGTCTAATTAAGGAATGTTTTTTGTTAGGTATTTATTGGAAAGTTTGACCCCATGGGAATAAATTCACTTAGTCATCTCAAAGTCCTTCTTCCTAAAGCCTGATTCTAAATCTATTGAAATAACAGCACACTGTATCCTGTTACATTCAAGGCTTCTGACCCAATCTTAAATAAGCAAACATATGCAGTAATGTAACATATAAATTACAAAAGGGCACCAAATGTAAACATAAGAGTTAATCTCAAAAAGATAAAAGCAAAGGGTAAGAAAATGAGCACCAAAGTAAGTGTCTATAATATAAAAGAGACCTCTAAATGACAAAAGTGAAGAAAATTAGGACTTGAATTCCAAGGAAGCGCTCAATCTCCTTGAAGACATGATAGAAAAAAATGCTTAGCTATATGCATCCATGATACGATTTCTACATGCACATCATCCTTTCCCCCTAGGCCCCACATCTTTATGTCCCCATCACCCCTCACCCCTGAAATGTTCAGTTACCTTATAGGTGCCACGTTCCATTTTATAAAAATGATCAACCAAGACAGCCTGGCTTCCTTAGGTCTCCTCCTGCTCCTCCCCAGCAAGCAGGGCTAAGCTGGCTGCAGCCTTCGTGGTCCCTCCCCTTGTAAACACTGCTCCGCCTTGTCAGGTAGTGTCCTGCTGGCTCACAGCTGTGCTTGCTCACAGGGAAAGAGCCACTGGGATGGAGATGCTCACAGACACAGGCTGGCTGGCACACAAAGTTGTCGGACCGGTTTTTCCTCAAAGGCACAATTCACAGGCAGTCAAGAATCACCCCCTCCCTGCCCACGCACATCCACACAAATCTCCGAGTCACAATTCTGTCTATGTGTGCTAATTCGTACATTTCTATTCATTCATTCATTCATTCATTCATTCATTCAGGGGCCCAGTGGTGCCACCCCCACTTTGTATCTTCAGCCTTGACATACAAAGATGAGCAGCACAGACGTGGCCTCTGGCCCCCAGAGCTGCTCAGGCTCCCGCGTTTAGGGCGGGAAGACGGGTGCTGTGTGACCAGGTGTGTTTGCTGCTCAGTTTTTCATTTCATCTTAACAGGCAAGAACAAATACTCTGCTTGACCCAAACAGCCATCTAGCAGTCTGTGAGCCACATCCACGTTTCCTTGAATCTAGATGTGAACGGAAACAGAGGGCCATGTCTGTGCCCCTAACAGGGACATTTGGAACTTCAAACAGGACACGACTTCCACTTCCATCCACGGAGGATTAACTACGCCGGGAATTGCCCTCCCCATACAAACAGTAGCAGAGTAGACAAAATACATGAGACAACTGTCTTCAGTCACCGCACAAAGGCAGGGAGGAACAGAGACAGGAAGCGTCCAGGGAGGCAAGCCCACCACTGGCCCCGCTCAGCCCAGGCAGCTGTGCAGAGAGAGGAAACCCAAACCACGTCCCGGGGCCTTGATGAGTTGAGGGATCAGAGGAGAAAGCTCTGGAGATCTGCAAAAGGCTGCCCTGAAATCTCAGGCGGAGTTCTCTTCCACTCAAATGTGGTCCTTGCGTGGGGCTGGAAATCACTGCATTCCCCCCAGCCTGGGCAGAAAGGCCTCCTAACACATAAACTCAGGAGAAGTCTTCAAAAGCGTCCTAGAATCAAGCTGCTCCAGAAGAAGCTTAAAAGGATCTCACTGATCCCAAGTAACTGACCTGCGTGACAGAACAAAGTCCAAGGCTCTTTGCAGGGGTTCTCAACCTTCCTAAAGCCGCAATGGATTTTCATTGTTACAAAGGGGTCGTGAGCGACCCACAGGTTGAGAACCGCTGCTTTAGAGAGAGCTCTTGAGGCAGAACGAATCTGATACCTGACGGAAACGTGGACCCACAAAGAACAGCAGAGAACGCCGGGTGGCCAGTCTGCGAGTGAAAACAAAGCCAGATGCTGCCTTGGTCTTCACAGCCACTGACACTCAGAATGTGCCCTACGGAAATCCACTGATGACACGGCTCCCAGCTCTCACACTGCCCTAAGCTCAGTCAGCATTCTTAAAGTAATGCCACCCCTTGAATTGTTGGCAACAAATCAATGAATATGAAAGTGCTTTGGAAACATCAAGGACTCATTCATTAATTCATCACATTTACTGAGTACTTTCTATGTATATTTCTAGATCTTTTATTTCTTTACCTCAATTTTCTTACCCATAAAATGAAAATAATAATAGTACTGGGCCCATACGGCTGTTATTCAGATTAAACCATAAATACATGTAAAGTACAATTAGCAGTGTCTGGACATAGTGAGCTCTTACGTAGTATGTGTTATTATTCTGATTACTAACATTCCTCCTTCTGATACCCAAACTACTAGGAGGCAGACGATGATGAAAATGCCGTCTGTTCTTGCCCTCAGAGAGTGTACATTTGAGATGAGTGATAAGGAAAACAAAGCTTCTGGAAGAATTCGTTAAAATTTTGCCTGAGAAAATGTGTGACAGCTGGGAAGAGACATCCTAATCCAAAGGGGGAGCAAACCCCAGTCCCAGCTCAGTCCCTGTAAGTAGCTCCGTGATGTTGGCTAGATGTCACAGCCTGTCCGAGCCTCAGTGTACCCTTCAAGAGGCAGGATGGGAGTCTTCAAGGCCCCTTTCAATTCTAACATCTGATAACATGAAGGAGAATCCACCTTAGAGGGAAACTGTTCCTACCTTTATTAGAGCAATTTAATTCTGACAACATCAACCCCCAGGATAGCGAACAAATAATTTTGAGGAAGGGGAAAAAAAGACAATTTGTGACTTAACGAAACCACAATAAATAAGCTCTAGACCTAGGACTGGTTTAAGGACTGCACCAGTCTAGACCTAGGACTGCACATCACTGCCAAGTCGAGAACCAAGGCCACCTGATTTATCCCTAAAAAGGAAGACTGTGGTCACCCGGTTCATGTTACTCACTGCTGGGTAAACCATCATTTGGGTCTTTGAGAAACTAAATAACATACTTAGAGAAAACAGGGAAGCTTTTCCTTCTGGCTCCAGTGCTTGAATTGGCTCCGATGAAACAGAATTTGCTCTTGCCTACAGTGATGTAATTGAGAAAAAAAATGGCAGTATCCAGCAGAGGCTCCTTATACGGGAGAAAGAAGAATTACACAGCTAGCTGGTGTCTTCTGCCCTTTGTTTATACTTAGCTTGCACCGCAGCGGGTAAACTACCAGCTACAAACACAAACGCTCCCACAAAATTAAGGTTCAAACCTTAAAGAACACAGATAATTTTAGCCAAGTCTCAAAAACCAATGTTTCCCTTTTTGTTAAACTTCATTCAAGAAAGAGGTCCACTGGAAGAAATAGGAAATGTCTGAACCACACGGCTGATGTTCCAGAAATAATTGTGAAAGGATCTTTTCCAAAGTTTTTCCCAACATTTTGCAGAGGGCAAGTCAGATTTTGCAGAATTACATAAAATAAAAATCCCCTAATGATTTTATTGACGAGAACATGCTGTATAACATTAACTCTAGAAAAGTATAAGTTCTCAGACCCCGTGAGGAACACCATGGGCCTCCACAGAAGAATCCTCTGGCTTAAAGTAATATACAACCCCAAAGCACTTAAAGAGTCCTTGGAGCACATGTGCACATATACACACACAGTAAAATCTCACAGCAAGCTGCATCTGTCTTTCGGACCTCTGATCACTAGCTCTAAAGAACATGTCTCCTATTTATTTGTCATCTTAAGCATCAGGCACTGTGTAGGTGCTCCAAAATTAAATACCCTCTTTGCTAAACTGCACTATCTATTAATGTCAAACAGCCCCCAGTGATAACTGTGACATAGGTGGCATCCTTGCCTTTGTATCTGTGTTTGTGAAATAAGACCAGGGGCTGGGGCTCTGACCTGTATCCGTCCAAGCTTTACCTGTTCCCAGCTGAGGTCTTATTTCTTCTCTATGCCTTAATTTTTCCTAGTATGAAATGAGCAGGCTTATAGCACCAGTCACAAACACCTTTTAGGGTTATCAAAGAGGGTTGAGTAGTTAAAAAAAAAAAAAAAGGTATTAATATTTGTAATCACTTCTAGTATTGTCACATTGTCACTGCAAAAATTAATACTGATCTAGCCAATGAGGAGAAGCTGAACTGCTCAGCTCAAGGGGAGCCTGGGGGATGATGGATCACCTGCTGCCACAGACCCTTAAAGTTCACCGTCCTCTGGAAGACCACATAATTTTATGGAGCATCCACACGAGCCTGCTTGAGATGACTGATATGCTTAAGGGAACTGCTCCATCTCCCTTGCTATGTGATTCTAGAGGGCCAGTTAACCAGGTGCCCTTCCTCTCCACCCAGAGGAGGGCACAGGCACTGGCTCATCCATCAAACCATTCCATCCCCTGCACAGAGGGACGTGGACGGCACACACTCCGAGAAGACCAGAGGTCTTTATGTGGATGAGAAAGTAGCTGTCTTTTTCCTGGAATCATGACATACACTGGAAATAGAACCACATACACTGGAAATTTACAATAGCTGCCTTTCCCACCATGTATTAGAAACTATCCCAAGACAAAGTCAGTGTGGATAAAAGCAGAGCTGAGAGATGGGGCGGAGAGACGGGGAGGTAAGAAGGGGTTAGTGACATCATTGCACTTCAAGACGGAGCTGAGACTTGGGTCAACTCTTCCTTGAACTTCCCATTGCAACAAGCCTTATGTCTTTTCCTTTAGGCCAATTTAACTGGAATTTCTGTCCTATAAAGAGATGAAGAACTACTCTGGCTCCACTTGATGACGTGAAATGAGAATAACATTTACTGAACGCCAAATGTCTCCCAAAGGTCTGAGACCATGTGGAACGTTCAACATACATCATCTCAGCTAATTCTTACGGTCACGCTCGGAAGAAGATATCAGTTTTACAATGAGAAAAAGAGCCGAAGAGACGAAGTAATAATCACAGTTTATGGAAGTGGGAGAGGTCAGCAAGGGTTGAAACGCTGCCTGTCTGATCCTGTCTCTTTCCCTAGCCTGCTCTACCCCTCACACCTTTCTAGCTACTGTGCTCTTAGTAGTCACCCTAATAAGCAAAAAATCCAAACACAAATGTCACGTTTTAGAGAAGGCTCTAAAGCAGTGATTTTTAACTGGTGTAATTGTGAGAGGATCTTAGGTGTGCCTCAAAAATATGTAAAGATCATGAATTAAATTATTTTCAAAAGATGTCAAAGCACAGTAAGCATATTCTTTTTGTTTTACTCTTTTTTTAATCAACATAATTTGAATAGGCTATGGAAGTTTATAAATTCAAGTGTGCCGTGTGGTGAGATAAAAAAAGGTTGAAAAACACTGCTCTAAAGGGTTTTTTGTTGTTGTTGTTGTTCACAAATGGATTTAAGTAGTAATGTAAGACCTCTTTTCTTTCTTTCTTTTTTTTTTTTTGAAACAGAGCCTCAAGCTGTCGCCCTGGGTAGAGTGCTGTCGCATCACAGCTCACAGCAACCTCCAACTCCTGGGCTCAAGCGATTCTCCTGCCTCCGCCTCCCAAGTAGCTGGGACTACAGGTGCACACTACAACGCTTGGCTATTTTTTGGTTGCAGCCGTCATTGTTGTTTGGCAGGCCTGGGCTGGGCCTGGGCTGGATTCGAACCCACGAGCTCAGGTGCATGTGGCTGGCACCTTAGCCGCTCGAGCCACAGGTGCTGGAGCCAAGACCTCTTTTCTAAAAGGTTCCCATTTTAGAAACAAATTTTGCCAGGTTGATTTTCTAGGAATCTTAATAAGCCTGTTGGGAGCTTATCCCTTGAAGCTTGGAAGTAACACAAGCTTTGGTTATGTACAGTCCTGAAAAGAACAGAAAAAGTCCTGAAAAGAACAGTAAAAGTCATCAGTGTTGCTGAGCAGAGAGCTTCTAGAAATAACATCGCCTCCCTCTTGCCCCATCCCAACATTCTCAAAGACGGTTACAGTCTGAGATTTCAGCCCTTCATCTCACACTCCGACCTCGCCAGCAGAGTTTGGGGGAGAGAGGCTGTGTGACAAGAGAAGGACTGTAACAAGGACACGACATGACAAAACATAAGAAAAGTGTCAAGAATCTGAAAATCCCTCCATGGAAACTACAAAAGGAAGTGACACAAGAAAAGGAATCAGGCGGGGGGTGGGGGAGAAGGAGGGGACAGGGTGAGGGTGCCGAGAAGCAACCTTGTCAGCTGCACCTCCGTCTAGAAAAGAACAAACACGACAGCAGAGAACGGCCCAACTAAGCATTATAATCTGTTGTTTGCAGTCGTATTTGAGGGTGATCAGTGGAACTAGGGGCCCCTGTTTGGGTAATAGCCAAATAGGTTGGATTTCTTATTTTACATAACCACTAAAAATGTGTAAGTGTTAAAACCACAGGGCATCATCCTATTTCATAACCATATTGATAACTTATTCCCTTCACAAGGTAGTTTATGAGTTTCTCGGTACTTTTGTGTAAACAATAAGTTCCCGAGTTACAAACATCCCGTTGATGTATGACTCACATTTACAAACGGGGGTTATTATGGGTAGTAGGTCAATGTACCTGCTCCAACTTATATTCCATTAAGAACAAATCTACAGAACCTATCTTGTTTGTAACCTAGAGGCTGCCTATACTGTTTCACTTTATTTTCTCACAGTGAAAAAGACAGAGCAGACAGAGGCACAGGCGATCAGGTACTGTTTTTATTCCTACTTTACAGTCATTGGAAGTGACCTGCCCAGGGTTACTCGCTCTTGAGCAGCAGAGCTGGGATTTAAATTCAAATTCATGCCTTCATTTTTCCAATACTCTGCATTGCCTGCCAGCCAGCCCACCTAGTAAAGAGCAGCCTGAGGCTTGGCCCACCTTGTGAAGAGCAGCCTGAGGCTTGGCCCACCTAGTGAAGAGCAGCTTGAGGCTTCTTCCCTGAAAGCCTCCGAAGGAAGAACCGTCATTCAAATCATGTTTGAAACAGATGATGACAGTGCAGGTGGAAGGGAGAGGCCGACCTCCGGGGATCCCGGTGAGCAGAGTGCTGTGAGAAGCCAAGGAAAGAGAAACTGACAAAATCCCCAAAACGAGAGAAGTCACACTTGGTTCCAGCCATTCTGGAGCTGACGACCTGGCTGAGAAGTGGGGAGCCCAGCAGTGGCCCAGAGCATAGCCGCCAGTGCCACCAAAGAGGAGAGAAGAGCCGTCAGTATGCAGAGCGTGAAGAGTTCATCCAATTAGAATGACTATCAGAAAGCTATTGTAAAAGAAGAACTATTATATAAATAGGGCTTTAGAGAACTGTTGTGTCTCAGTGGAGCAGAAGGCAAGGGATTTGGAAAGATACCAAAGCCGGCTGGCTGCTCTCTACACACCTTCTGAGCCTTATGTGCGTCTAGAAGAGCTCTCTACCTCAGGCTTCCCGTCAACTCTCAGTCAAGTCATAAAGACATCTCACTGGAAACAGAAACACAAGAGAAGCAAGGCACCTACCACATTCATCTTACCAGGACCTGAGTCTTTATGCAAACACAGAGCACTTGTGCCTCCGCTGTTCCTCTCTAAATGGCCTTTGCATCCACCGATGAAAAGATCTTCAAAGAACAGGCATCCTGCTCTTCAAAACTGGCATCTACATCCTTCATAGCTGCCCAAGGGGAGTACTTCAAAGATGACCAGGGTGAAAATGGTCAGCAACGACGTATACGGCACTTTTTCTAAGGTGAGTTTGCAAACTTAATTGTCAGATCTTGTATCAATCCTGGTACAAAACATTTTATAAATTCAAGTTTTCGAGTGTATGTCCACTAGCACATGTAAGTGTCCTTGAGTTTATTCTTCCTTCAGAAGGACAAGTACAGGCCAAAGTGCTCCAGGATCTCAGATCATTCCATTCCTAACACCCCTGGCACTGCTTACGTAAGGTATTCCACAGTGGCCTAAACTACATCCCATCTTGCTTAGCCAGGGGTGGTCAACTTTCAGTTCTTAGAAATATTTCTCCTGCTATTTCTACAACCCTGCAATGCTCAATCAGTACTCAGTTTTTCTTTTACAACAGTCCCTAACACGTATCCCCCCCTCTATGGGATGTCTTTCTTGGGGAACTTTCCATCATTGTAATGCTACAAATAGTTCTCATTACGTGTTCTCATCTGGCTGAGCAGGAACAGATACTCCCATTGCCCTAGTTGCAAACCAGGTGAACTGAGTCTTCAATCAAGACTGCTACTCTTGGCTGCGGCAGCGGATCACGCCTGTAATCCTAGCACTCTGGGAAGCCGAGAGAGGGGTGGATCTTTTGAGCCTAGGAGTTTGAGGTTGCTGTGAGCTATGATACCATAGCACTCTACCAAAGGTGACAAAGTGAGACTCTGTCTCAAAAACAAACAAACAAACAAACAAAAAGACTGCTACACTTCAAATCCCACACCCTTTACACATGTATTCCAGAATGTGTAGGTTAAAAGCTAAGGACTCTATAAGAGGGGTTTGCAAACTGCAGCCCAGGGGCTAAATGAGGCATCCCCCCCACACACACACAGTTTTTTGTTAAGTTTTACTAATCACACCAGGTGGTGTTTACATATTGCCTACAGCTGCTTTCTCCACAGCAGTTCTACAACTCGTCTAACTCCCAAAGCCTAATACACTTACTATCTTGCACCTTACAGAGAAGGCTTGCTGACCCTGCTCTACAGTAAGTACATGAAATAAGAGAGATTTGGGGGCATTTTCAAAGCCACTTATCTTGCAAGTAAATTCATTCCTTTAAAGCATATATGAAACACCTTTGGGCACTGTTATATACGCTAGAGACCCAGCAATGAACAGACAGACAGGCACCTTCACCCCCAACTTCCAGGTCTTCCCAGAGATCACAGTCTAGTTAGAGGAGACAGACAAATAAAATTACTCTGATTTCAGACAGATACAACAGGAAATTTAGAGAGAATGGCCAGGGATTTTGATGTAGCTGTGATTTAAACCCGACTCTAGGGTCATACCCTTAACCACTAGATAAAACGCTGTCTGTAAAAATTAATAATAAATACCTTTTTAAAATGTGATTTTATTAATTGCCAAATAGCTAGATATTCTTAACACAGGATTTTCGTTCCCAGCAGCAAGTCTGACGCTCAGTTGCCAGCCCCTCCGCTCCCCACCAAGGCCGGGGGCACGCGCCATTTTCCATCATTATTGCTAGTCCCTTTTTTTTTCCAGATGGAAGAATTAGGAGGAAAGTAGAGTATTTCGTGGGAGTATGTTTCTATTGAAAAGTAAGAAAATATAAGATGGTGTGTCACATGTTAATTTGCTTGATTTAATCATCTCAATTTCATGGCTTTGATTAATTTAATCATTTGATCCTCCCACATTATACACATATATAAAACATCACATTATACCCCATAATGTGTACAATTGTCACTTGTCAATTAAAAATATGAATTTATTTTTTATAAAATCAGCTGTGTACATTAATGCAATTATGGGTTGCAATGTGCTGGTTTTATACAATTTGAAATATGGTATTACATTTTTTTGGAGAAAAATAGGAGACAAGTAAAAGCACTATTCTTGTGCGTCTAACATATAAAGTGAGCGAGCACTTCCCTTCCGGTGCTGGGCCATATCACCCGGAGGGGTGAAGCAGCTGAGTCTGCTCGGGTGACCCTTAACATCACCCGAGGCAGGAAGGACACGCTGACAGCAAGTGCACAGCTGTTCAGCAGTGAGAACTTGATTCTGACGAGGATGATGGAAGGAATCTCACATGCTGTAGACGGATGCCTTCTAAATTCATATGACTTAGAAGTCTCTGGTGAATTTCATTAATATCTGTTTTATTTTTTAAGCTTTTAATTTGCTTGGATAGAAAGACACCAAGGCCTGGGAACAGGCCCCGTGCTGCCCTGTGGCACACCCCCACCTCTCTGGGTAAGGGGGCCCTAGCTCATGGCCCTAAGTGCCATCCCCCAAGGCTGCACTGTTTGCTGCTCCAGCCAGACATCCAGGTGACAAAGGCTCCTGGGAGTCCAGTCCCACTATGGCACCGGAGAGGACCCTTTTGTAAGGAAGTGGAAAGTGGCCCACCCAGAAACCTGCTGCTTCACAGAGAGAAAAATGAATCTGTCGTGTGTTTTGCTTCAACTGCATGCCAGGAGAAATTCCTGTTGCAGGGGTAAAAGAGCTAATAGCAGGCCTGAAATGTAAAGTCATCTTAGGTTTATGCTGGTAGATGAGCAGTGCTAAATTTATTTACCCTTATTAATGTTCCATTATCTCAGACATCTAAAAGACCTAAGGAAATTTTGCCCCAAAATATGACTCCTTGGTATAAAGAATATTTTGAATTCAAGGCCACTCATGACCAGGAAGCATTGGAAGACTTTCCTCTAACTACATAAAACCTGAGTAGCCTAATTAGGAATCAGAGGGGGCTTCTGACTTCTTATTGCATGCTAATAGACCTGGTCCCAGGGTCCTCTGAAGCAGGAGACCTGTCTCTAGAGTTAATCTACAAATCAATCTGTTTCCACTCATCTACACACATCCCCCCCAAAAAACCACTTGCTGCACGTGTACTTTCACGTTCTCCCCCCTCCTCCCTCCCAAAAGGCATCTACAAAGGTCTTTGACCATCACTGGGACTTTGGGTAATCATTCTTGTGGTTCCCCCCATGCTCGTGGTGTTTGGAAATAAACCTTTCTCATATTAATCTACCATAATTGTGAGTTGATCTTTCAGCCAGCCAGATCAAGGGAAAAGAGCAGGTTTTGCAGGGATCCCTACACATCCTACTATTAAAATGGGTGGTGAGGGGGAGAAACTTATTTGGCATTCATTTCAACCCAGTGAACTTTTATTTATAAACAGAAAATTTATACATAGGCAGCTGCCCATCACCATGGAAACCTCTGCCCAGAGTGATGCCTCCATTGAAGCGTCTGGGGATGGGGGGCGGGTGTGTGTGTATAAGAACAGACGCTAACCCACAAAGCGGGCTTAAGCCTCCTATCTAATTTAAACCAAGAAGTTTAAAGGAGCAGGTTTTACACACCTTATTTATTCTACCAAGTTTTAGAACCTAGGATTATGCCATTGACCATCTCTTACGGGGTAAACAAAGGGAGAAATCCATCCACTGAATTTACTTCAAAAATAAGAGCAGGAGTAGATGTGGGCCATTCTCCCTGGGCTCAGGTGGTACCCAGAGAATGGATAAATAAACTGCTGTGCATGTATACCATGGAGTACAATTCAGCCATAAAAAAGGGAAACTTTACAACTTTCACATTTACCTGGATGGAGTTAAAATACATTCTTCTTAGTAGAGTATCACAAGAATGGAAAAGCAAGTGTCCAATGTACTCAGTACTAATATGAAACCAATAGATAAACAACTACAGGCCTATGTGAGAGAAAAACACAATTAATTCAAATGGGGGGAGGAGGGAGGGCGATCAGGCATTGATAGCTCTCACGCAGTGTGCACTAAGTAAGGGTGCACAGCACACCCCTGGGCGAAGGGCTCCACTACAGCTTGAACTTCACCCAAGAAACGCAAACGATGTAACCTAATCATCTGTACCTTCATATTGATCTGAGGTTTAAAATAACAAGAGTAGAACATGCACCCAGAGAACCAGGTCAGACTACAGGAAAAGTGAGTCTTCCTTTCAGTCTTATTTGCATATGTTGTATTCCTGGGTTAGCACTCTCCCCCCCACACACCTGAGGAGCCCTGTGAAGTAAGTTTCTAAACTGAGGGTACCATGGGCTTTTAGAGACATCAGTATGTCATAAGGACAAACTGCTGAATAGACAACCCCGATGCCACCACAGAGGCCACATGGCTGAGGCTCTGACGCTCACAGGGTGGAGCTGCAGGCTGGGGCAACAGATGCTCAACTCCCGCAAGAGCCAAGTGACACTTGGCCTCAGGAAGACGTCCTCTAAACGTGACGGCTGACAAGCTACAAAAGCATTATCTGTTCAGTGAAGACTAGGAGCTCCTCTACTAAACACAGTGAATCCACAACGTCCTCCGCTGACGTGTGAGATTGGGAAACGCCCAGGGAGGAATTGTCAGCATCAGCCGGGTCAACGCTTCCTAGTCTCAATGCTTCCTGGCTGATCAGAGCTATTGACCAAAACCTCATTAGCAAAGGATTTCTTTAGAGCACTTCCCTAACATGTTCTAAATATGATGTTTAAAAAAAAAGATAGAAAACTGAGGTGTCTTAGAACTCAGGGCAGGAAAATGAAAACAGATTATTTATTCCACCAATGGCTTGCGGCTAGTAACCAGGAGATATAAATAATCTGAACAAAGTAGCCTTTTGATCTTCAACCAGGGGACAGGCAGAGGGAAAAGGCAGGCAGGGAAAACACATGATTTATTCAGCTCATAAACTAACATGTGTACTTGAGCCTGTTGGCTCTAGGTAGTTCTGTGCACAGACTTGACCCTGGCCCTGGGGGAAAAGAATCTGAGTAATGAAAACCAAATATAGGAGTGTAATCTAAAAATAGCCCTTCTGCTTCTGCAGAGCTACTTTCCTTTTAGCATTCATTTGAAATGTGTGGGAAGACAAAACAGTTTGAGTTAAGTGAATTTCCAGATTTCATCAAAAGTTAAGTGATACTTGAGCCATTTCAACCAATAGTAAAAATATAATTTCTTCTTTCTTAATGTTTTTGTTTTTTTATTTTAATTGGTAGGGGAGGGTATAATATTGGGCGAGAATATCATTTCTAAATTTGGGAAGAAGTTGCTATCTCTAGGTAAAATATCTTCGTATCTAACTTAAGTCATGGGAAACCATTAGGTCCTTGGAATTTTGTCAGTGAAAACCACCATGATTATTTTTTTCCATTTAGAGAGATGAATAGAGAATGACAACATTGTGATTATATTTCTCTATCGTGCCACAAATTTAAAAGATTTCATTATTATTGCCTAGGGCTTTTTGTTTTTTTTAACTTAACAAAAAGGGATGGAGGGAAGATGGTAAGAAAACAAAAACCACTCGTGGATTGAAACATGCTATAATTCCAGCACTTACTTAAAAGAAAAGAAGAAGTAGAGAAAAGAAAAAATCAGAAAGGGCTTCTACCGGAAACAAAGTCCTATGCTCCAATCTGCCCCCAACGATTGGTAAACTTTTTCCTCAGAGGCAGGTAGGAAAAAAAACAGCCTTACTTCTTTTCTCCACAGTATTTAAAACCATATAACTACAGTGGTATTTCAGGGGAGTGCCACAGGACCCCCCCCCCCTTTTCCTCCTTGTACACAGACAGGAGCAGCGAGGAAGCGCATGGAGACGTTCCCAGCTCCCGTAGGAACAACAGTCCCACCTCGAAGTTTCAGTAGCTGGAGGGTAGGACTCAATGTAAGAAGCCACTGGGCCCCACTGTGACACCTTTGGACAGGGGAACCACCCATTCATTAGTCCTGAGTGTACACACGGCTGCTCTACTGAACCCAAACACCTGTAGACCACACACCCTCCACGTGCCCTGCACTGGTGCACACACAATAGTCCTATCCTCCAGAAGAGTGGAGTCCGGTGGAAGAGCTGACAGTGTAAACAGCTTCTCCTAATCACAGGGCAGCAGGTCTGGTCTGGAACACTGAGACAAGTGGACTAAGCAGGAAGTTACAGGTAATGAGCTGATGTGGCACAGAGAGAATGCAGGCCCCGCCTTTCTCCTGCATACCTCACACAGCACAGGACAGACATCACAGGAGTGTTGGGTGCAAATTAAACTTGCAAAGCACACTCCTAATACTTGGCCATTCCGAACAAGTCTTTCAGGACCTTCATGCAATCGTGCGGCCAGCTGAGTCGGTTCAACTGTGTAAGATAACAAGGTGGCCTTCGTAGCTGATCAGACACACTTTCAGGGCCTGCGATAGCGGGGAAGAAGGGAAAAGGTACAGCGCATTATGAGTACCGTATATACTCGAGTATAAGCCGAATTTTTTCCGGCACAAAATTTGTACCGAAAAACCCGAACTCAGCACAAATTTTGTGCCAGAAAAAACTCAGCTTATACTTGAGTATATACGGTATATTTCTGGGTAGTGGTCACGTTTTAAACACCAGGCAGAATTTATAAGGGAGTTGGGATATAGAAGCAGAGCTATAGTTGGAACATAGAGAAGTACTTTAAAGGTATGTCATAGAATCTTCTGCAGAAACCAAAATTTTAATTCAAAACAGTGGTTAGTTATTATACTGGAAATTCTATAGATCTATACTAAACACTTTGTTCAAAGTAGAGAAGTGAGAAAAGAATCTGACACAAGCGCTGGCAGAGGCGTGGAAACATAACAACTGTGACTTTGCACAACTCCATCGCCGAACTCTGTATGACGAGTTCCACTGCCTTGAAAATAATACGGGACACGCTGAGTGCCTTGCCCCACACCCAAGTTCCAAGACAAAGGCCCTCGTGTCACATTTGAAGACAAATGCCCCCCAATCCAATGATGACCCTTTCCTTTTTGATCTTTCTCAACTTCTATTGCTCCTCCATTAACAAAGTTTAGAACAGGAAGCTTAACCCATGCCAACAAATAAGCATGTTAAATTGCCTCTGGTTTCAGAGAACAGAATCCTGCTGAAGTCTGTTGTTTTTCCTGCCCCACGTACAGGGCTTGATTTTACAGGGAATGACCCACCTGCATTCCTTGCGCTTGGTGCCACGCTCACCGCATCCCATCCCACCAGGAAGGTGCAGATGCCAAGCACAGAGCTGAGACGGCCCTGAGCCCCCAGAGCCACCTGTGCTTTCCAATTCCCCTTACAGACACAGGGTTTACCCCATATTCTTCTGGTGTATATGTTTTTTGCGTAAATTTAATTTCTCTTAATTGCAACCAAAATAATTCTGATCTATAAACTAAAAAGTAAAGAACAAAGGGCAGTGCCTGTGGCTCACAGGGGTAGGGTGCTGGCCCCATATGCCGGAGGTGGCGGGTTCAAACCCGGCCCTGGCAAAAAAAAAAAAGAATAAGTAGCCAGCAGGCACTGCCCGATGGCTTCTCTAGGCTGTCACAAGAGGAACAATCAAGTCAGCACAGCAGCAAAAGCACCAAGGTGGTGGTGTCAGTGCAGCACACCCCCATCCAGCTGGAAGTCCTGGGACATTCTACCAAATGTCCTTCAGTCCTTCAGTCTCAAACTACTTGAAAATAATAGGAGGTACCAGGTACCACTGATTCCTTTCATGAGAGCAGAGCCCTTATGACTTAATTACCTCCCAAAGATCTTACCTTCTCATACCATTATCTTGGCGATTAGGATTCAACATACACATTTTGGGGAGATACATCCAGATCATAGCATTCTGCCCCTGGCTCCCCCAAATACTTGTATTTCTCACTTAAAAATATATTAATTCCATCTCAATAGCCTAAAGGTCCAACAGACTAGAATCCAGAGTCTAATTGAAATATTATCAGATATGGGTCAGACTCCAAATATGTCTCATTCTGAGGCAAATTCCCCTCCAAAATCTGTGAGCCTATGAAATCAAACAAGTTACAGTTCCCAAAAAGCATTATGGTAGGGAAGGCCAAATGAAGCCACTGGAATTGCCTCTACCTGGGAAAATGGTAAATCAAAAGTTATACTGCATTCCTGAAGGGACGGCACAGACTGACCCACTCTCGAGGACCTAAAAGATGCAGGCACTGTGATTCCCACCACACACTCCAGTTAACTCTCCTATTTGGCCTGAACAGAAGACAGCCGGATCTTGAGGAACGACAGTAGATGAGCACAAGCTTAACCATGGGTGATTCCAGTTCCAGTTGCTGCGCCAGACGTGATTTCATTGCTGGAGCATCTTAACACATCTCCTAGTACTTGGTATGCAGATATTGTTCTGACAAATGCCCTTTTCTCCGTACCTGTCTGCAAGGCCCACCAGAAGCAATTTGTCCTCAGCTGACAAGCCCAGCAGCACACCTTTCACCGTCCTACCTCACAGGTGCAACCGCTCTCCAGCCCCATGCCAGAATCCAACTCACGGGGCTCTGAATTGCCTCTCCCTACCCATGACAGCAGGCTGGTTCATTACGCTGATGACACTGTGCTGACTGGACCCAAGGAGTGAGGAGTGGTGACCTTTCTGGATTTGTTTATTGGTAAGAAGTTTGTGTATTAGAGGGTAGCATACAAGTCCACCTAAAAGCCAGGACCTTCCACCTCAGTGGGGGTGTAGAGGTCCAGTGGTGGAGGTATGTTGAGATGTCCCTTCCAAGGTGACAGGTACATTGTATTCAGCCCCTCCTGCAACCCAGAAAAGTGAATGCCCAGAGGACCTGTTTGGATTTTGAAAGCAACACATTCTTTATTTTGGGTGTGTTACTCCAGTCCATTTACCAACTGACACAAAAAGCTGCCAGTTTTGAGAGGGGTTCAGAACAGATTGAGATGGGGCAACAGCTCCAGTCTCCTGTGCAAGTGGCCCTGTCCTTGGGCCACGTGATCCATCACCTGAGCGTCGGTAACAGACGGGGATGCTGTTTAGGTCCTTCAGAAGGCCCCCACATCACAGCACGAGCCACCAGAATTTTAGAACAAGGCCTTGCCATCATCTACAGATGATAGCTCTCAGCCTCAGTAGAAACTGAGGGCTTGACCATGGACTAAGAAGTCCCGACGTGACCTAAACTGCCCACGTGGAGCGGGTATCGCATGACCCACCAGCTATCACGTTGGGTGGGCACAGTGGCACTTCGTCATCAAGCAGACCCTGAAGGCACAAGTTCATGAAGAGGGGCCCGAGGCCTGGGGTCCCCACCCCTGCCACACTGTCTTCCCTCTTTCAGCCTGTACTGGTGACCTCATGGGGAGTAACCTATGATGCGTTGACAGAGAAAGAGAAGACATAGGCCTGGTTTACAGGTGGTTCTGCACAATCTGTAGGCACCACCCACAAGTGGACAGTTGCAGCACTGTGGTCCCTCTCTCTCCGGGGCACCCCTGAAGGGCAGTGGTGAGGGGAAATCCTCCCAGTGGGCAGAACCTCGGCACTGCAGCAGGCACCTGATGGTGAGCAGTGCTTAGAAGACATGCAATTATATACCAATTTGTGGGCTTAGCCAATGGTTTGGCTAGACAGTCATGAACCTGAAAGGAACAGGATTGAAAAATTGGTGATGAAAAAATTTGATGAAGGGGTATGTGGCTAGACCTCTCTGGGCAAAACTCAGGAAGAGACTTGTTTCCAGTGTGAATGTAAGTAGACAGAATGAGCCCTTGTGTGGATATGTGTCAGCCTCTTTCCCCAGCTACCCTGTCACTGCCAGTGGGCTCATGAACAAAGCAATCCTGTTGGCAGGGATGGGGCTCAGCATGCACCTAGCAACACAGACTTCAACTCACCAATGCCACCTGGCTACAGCCACCACCCAGTGTCCAATTTGCCGCCAGCGATGTGGCAGCGTTTCCCAGAGCGACCAGCCAGCTAGCTGGAGGTGGGCTGTTACAATGGACCCTCCTGCCGTAGGAAGTGCAGCACTTTATCCTTCCTGGAATGACACTTACTCTGCATACACATTTTCCTTTCCCGCACATGGTGCTTCTAACAAAACTACAGTCCGTGGACTTACCGAATGCCTTATTCACCATCATAGTATTCCCAAACTGCACTGCTTTTGACCAAGCGACCCATTCCACAGCTAAGGAATTGAGACAGTGATCATGTCCCCCACCATTCTGAAAAGGGTGCTGACAGAGTACTGGAATGCCTTTTGAAGACTCACAGCACCAGCAAGGTGACAATACTTTGCAGGGCTCGGGCAAGGTTCCCCAGAAGGTTGTACATGCTCTGAACCAGGGTCCAACATATGATCCTACTTTTCATTGACCTTAATCACTGTGCACAGTAATAATAAAAGATGCCCTAAGGACTCTCTGGCATTATTCCCCCCCACACTCTTCCTTTCCTCCATTGCTAGGACTCATGGGTCCAGGAATCATGGAAATGGGAGACTGGGTAACATCATTCACCATTATGATCTTCGCTTCTTGTTCCCACCACTTTACGCACTGCCATGCTACAGGGAGGAATGCTTCAACCAGGAGACACAATAATGCTTCAGCCAGACTGGAAGCTCAACCCCGTCCCTCTGGGGCTCCTCAAGCCTCTGAGTCAACAGGCAAAGAAGAGAGTTGTGATGTTGGCTGGGGCAACTGATCTGGACCACCACGGGGATACTGGGCCGCTACTCCACAGGAGATTTCTTAGGACATCTCTTATTATTTCTGTGCCTAGTGACTCAGGTCAATGAAAAAAACAACAACCCAATCCAGGAAAGAAGGCAGAGTGAAGGTTTAAGTCCCCCCACCTTGTGAAGAACCACACCAACTGAGACACGTGGTGAAGGCAGAGAGGATACAGCGTGGGCATTGGAAGAAGGTCCTTACGTGCCCACCAGCTATGACCACATGACCACACGACCAGTTACAGGAAAGTGAGCTAATCACCCAGAGCATTTCCTTCCGATACCGTTTGAAGACTTGGTGTACACAGAGACACATATTAAGAAAATATCTTTGTTTTCCTTCCTTTCACTCTTATTCCTTTATCATGTAATGTAAGATGTATAAATATATTTAAGTATCATAAATTTTATATCATGCTATATAAGCTACAGGATCTCAGGAGAGGAGTAAATATGATAAAAAACACTTCCCTGCCTCTTCTAAGGAAGGGCTTAAAGTGTGTTCAGTTGCATTCAGGGTAGTAGTCATACCACGTCAGGTGAAACTGTGTTTAAAGACGTGTGTGTGGATGCCAAGTTCACAGGGGTGGACTTGTGATGGCTAACTTCATGTGTCGACTTGACTGAATTGAAGGATACCCAAACAGCTGGTAAAACATTATTTCTGGATATGTCTGTGAGGGTGTTTCTAGAAGAGACTAGCATTTGAACCAGTAGATGAAGTAAAAAAGATCTGACCTCTGGCCACTCAGGGCCGGACAGACGCAAAAGCCAGAGGAAGGGCAGACTCACTCTCTCCTAGAGCTCAGACCTCCGCCTTCACCTGCCCTTGGACACTGGGACTCAGCTGGTTCTTATTTCTTTGGAATCTGCTCCTTACAACATCAGTGAGTCATCTTGGTCCCCCAGCACCACCCCTGGTTTGTTTCCCTGGTTTTCAGGGCTCAGCGTGAATTACACCACTACCTTTCCCAGTTCTGCAGCTTGCAGGTGGCAGCCTATGGGACTTCTTGGCTGTCCCATAATAAACCTTACAATATATATGGACAGATTTCCTATTAGTCTGTTTCTCTGGAAAACCCAGACTAATTAAATAAGTATTAAGCAAATAAGTATAGAAGCAAAAATGAGTATGATCAATAAGGGAACTATGTCTTAAGTTCATTGTTCAAAACCAGGCAAAATTTACTTTAATGTAGAATATTCAACTTCTAGTACCTCTGCATGTTAACAAAAATAAGAACAAAAAGATCACACTGAGCATGTTTGCTCCAGAGATAATCAATCAGACATTTACAGGTTAAATATAGGCAACAAACTGAAATATACTGCCCTTGCCTTTCAGGAGCTTGAAATTAATTAAGTTCCTTGATGCCCGAAGAATAGAGCCACCCATTCCCTGACTTCCATGTATCTCTTCCTTGGAGCATTTCATCTCCTGCCAGAAACTTCTGTTAAAACAAAATCCCAGGATGGGAGGCCTTGAAATTGGGTCAAACGCTCAACATCAAGCACTGAAGCCAAGGCAATACTTTTCCCTGTGGTTCAGTGACAGGCATCCTGGATGCCATACAGGAAAAAAACCTGTGTTTTTCAAAACAAACGTAATAGCTCTGCCCACGGGAGGAACCACTCTGCAATCCACACATAATCCATGGCGGCACCAGAACTAGGTGAATGTGGGCCTTTGGAGCAAGACGTTAGGTCATAGCTAAGAATTAATAAAGGCAGGTCTAAAGTAGCACCAGTCACCCAGGCCAAGGCGTGGACACCAAAGGGAGACCACAGAAATAGGACCCGATAGTAAGAATCCAAAGGGAAAACTAGGGCTAAATGAATCAGAACACAAGACTCAAAAAAAAATATCGAATGTTAATGAACATACAAAAGACGCAGGCCCTAAGTCTTGACTGGATCTCAGACACTGTTCTGCAGAGCAAAAGTTCCAATTTCCTAGACTCTAGTTCCAGCCCGGGCTTTACTCTCAGAGAAAGAGTACTCCGTAATAATCTACACACAAATTTATCGTGAACTAAAAGAAAAAACTGCCGCCAATTACAACCAGGAGTGAAGTGACCTGGGTTGATTTAATTAATAAATTAAAAGAATAGTTAATATGGAGAGAACCTATAAGCTGCTTCTTGAAGTGTCATGAATTAAAAAGTGCTCTTGCTGGTCCGAGAAGACTGCAGGGACCAAGAGCTAGCACGCTCATCACAGCACGGCGGCTTTCTCCCCAGAGTTACACCAGCACCGGCAAACTGTGACAGAGTAAGCTTTTTCAGCCCTCAGGAAAAAAGTTTCATTCATGCCTTCATTCAATCACTGTGAGACAGTGTCTCACTCTGTTGCCCTAGGCTAGAGTGCTCTGACATCATAGCTCAGAGCAACCTCAAACTCCTGGGCTCACCTGATCTTCCTGCCTCAGCCCCCTGAGTAACTGGGACTATAGGCACTCCCCATAAAGCCTGGACAATTTTTCTATTTTTAGTAGAGACGAGGTCTCGCTCTTGCTCAGGCTGGTCTTGAACTCCTGAGGATCCCTTGAGGGATCCTCCTGCCTCAGCTTCCCAGAGTGCTAGGATTACAGGCCTGAGCATCTGGCCCCCAAAACTACTTTTTTAAAAAACAACTCGCACAATCTCCTACAAGGTTTCTGAAAACTGGCTGTAGGGAGGGTATGAAATTCCTCTTCAGTATCACACACTTGGCTAAAGAGCAGACCTAAGCTAGGAGAGAAACTGAGACACGATTAGACACCATCACTAACAAACACTAATGTTAGAAAGAACACAGGTGTGTGTATTCCCAAGTCGTTGAGAATTATTCAAGTTAATGGAAGTGAAAGAAAGAATGCCCACATCAACTAGGAAGGGTCTTTCCAATAACTATCCATCCTCTGTCTCTTTGCCAGCAACTTCCTAGATTACAAATAGGCTGTGCAGCTGTTACATGGCTTGTAATGCAGCCCCAAGCCTTGGTTACGAGTTACACAAAACCATGAATCCCTGGGCGTTCATGTTGGATGGTTAGGAGAAGGGGAGATACAGGTCAAATTCTTCTGTTTATAAATTTGTAACTTATGAATTTAAATTTCAAAATAGATATAGGTAGCTAACAAACAGAATTAAAAACATTTCCAAAGAATTAGAAGCCAACAGACATACATTAAAACCAAAATGAAATTCAACTCCCAAAGAGAACAAAGGCAACGTAAGATGAAACTCATACCTACGTGTGCCTTAGGAAACAGCCCAGTAGTGATAACCTAATCTTACTGCAATTTACTGTACCTTCATCTCACTCCTGGATGTAGAAGTACCGGAACTAATAGGGAGGGATGGTAGATAGTAACTGTACACTGCTGTGGAAAATCTAACTTGCATCTGAATATGAGCAAGTCTCCTTTACCAGATAACCACAGCCCTCAAACGATAAATTAAACCGTAGCATAGAAACATTACTCAGAGACGAACTTAGGGCAAAATGGCATGTCTATTTACTTCACTTGCTCCGGCTAGGACCAGGCAGCAGCAATTCTCCAGTGTCTGATCTCACCTAAGCAAGCTGTGGCTATGCTGTGATTAGTGTCTTGCCTGGACCTTCTGCGGTAGAAGAAATTCTACAGTCCGCACTATCCCATAGAAGCTTCTGTGATGATGGAAATGTTTTACCCCTGCACAGTCCAGTCCAGCAGCCACTGGCCCACATGTGGGTAATGAACACGTGAAACGTGGCTAGTAGGGCTGAGGAACTGAATCTAACATAATTTTAATTAATTATAATTTAACCAGCCATAGGTGGCCAGTTGCTACCATACTGGACAGCATAAGATGTGTTTTATTTTTTGACAATTAAATCTCAGACTCCCATTGACTCCCATTACGAACCAGACCCACATGGTGAGAGGCCCGTCAGGGATGGAAATGTCAAAAGACACAAAAGGAAGATTTCCTGTGGTGAAATGTGATGCAGTGACCCGTCCAGTCAAAATATTAGGGTGGCCCTTCAATTCTAAATCTTACTGACCTCAGAAATCAGTCACAGAGAGGTTCCAAGGCTCGGCGGAACAGGCCAGCTGCCTCTCTGAGTCCACTGTGGTCAGTAACAAAAAAGGCCCAGACACAGATTAAAAGAGCCAGTCTACTCCACCCTGCTGTCCCCGTGGGAACCAGTCCTTTTCAGACAGTTTTTTCTCCCAAGACTAGGTCAAACACAATGAAAGCTGAACAAATGTGTATCTAACTTGTATGTGTGTGTTTGAGATGGTGTCACTCTGTGACTCCGGTGAGCATTCTATGGCCACAGCCTAGCTCACAGCAACCTCAAACTCCTCGGTTCAAGGGTTTTTTCCACCTCCACCTCCTGAGTAGCTGGAACTACAGGCGCCTACCACAAGACCTGGCTTATTTTTCTATTCTTAGTGGAGCTGGGGTCTTGCTCTTGCTCAGGCTGGTCTGGAACTCCTGGGCTCAAGTGATCCACCTGCCTCAGCCTCCCAGAGTACTAGGATTATAGGTGAGACTCACCACACCCAGCCCTCTAATACGTGTTTTTTAAAATTTTAAAACTGCTGGAAACTCCTATTTTGAGATGTTTGTAAAAATATTATCAACTTCCAATCAGGTTCAAGTTTGACTGAACCACAAGTAAGTCAAAAGAAACATACAAGTATTGTACATATTCAAAATTCAATTAATTATAGGTCCAGTTAACACCATTAAACCAAATACACTAATTACTACAGAAATCATACAGAGGTTAATTAACAGAAAATACATCAACCAACGGTTAACTCTAATCTTAAAGCATTCCAGTATTTCATGATGATTTGACATTGATTCTTAAAATTGACATATTATAATAAATTCTTTTGTTTTGCTGACACTGTGAAATATGGGCTTAATAAAAGGAATAGATGATGTGCATAAACAGGCAACTCTCCAAAAACATCCCCACACACACCGGTCATCTTAGCGGAAGCATGGTATTGATTTGACAGAGATGACACAGGACATTGGAAAAATGTGCCTGGGACAGGCAGCTTTAAAGGAGAGGAGGTGGGAACACTAGGTCCTCTCCTGGTTTGAGTAGGATGTTCCAGGAGGGGACCTGGAAAGTCAGAGGCGGTGCAGCTAGACAATGTTCAAGGGAGACAAAGTCAGCTAAGACAGGGCTGGGGCGGCCCTGGGGACCAACGCTAGCCTTCAAGATGGACAGGCTATGTAACAAAAAAGTAAACACGTGATGTTCTCTGTGTGTGTAAAGAGAAACATGCTGGGAATCTACCCTGGCAAACAAACCTGTTGTTCACAATGTCCTGCTCTGCAAGAATAAAAATGGGGGGAACGTAACCCCAAAGAGTCCAGCCTACTCTGTTATAATGTCATGCCAGCAGGCAAAATAATGGAATCTTTTCCTGCCAATATAGGACCAAAATATAATCAAGAGTGGCCAGAAACCAGTGGGAGCTATCACATCTCAGCATCAGAGACGACGCTCCTTGATGACTGCCTTTTTACCTACTTCAGTCCCCACCCTAGTTACTCCCCGAGACTGCTACACAGCACCTGGGAGTGGGGAGTTTGCCTTTGGCTGGTGTCCGGGACATTTCCAGGACTGCTGGCCGTGCCTGTCTCCTACCACTGTGGACTATGACAGGCCTTGTTACCCCTCGGCCTGCCGTGCCTCCAGTCTGCCTGCAGTGGCTGCTGTGCGCAGAAAGCACAATCTGTGGCAGGCCTGCCAACAGCCCTGAGCCAGCTGACCAGCATCCAGCCATCGTGTCTTTCCAAACACAAAGCGAACAAACCTTGATTCAGCTCTTAAGTTACACTCCGGTTGGAGGGCAGTGCAGGCAGAGCACCAGAGAGGGATCCCAGGGAGACAGCTCTGGGTTGAGCACCATGTCCCGTTCCAGTGGAATGGTGCACAGCTCCGGGCCCTTTATGTTTGTTTGAACCCTCTACGTCTAGCTGAGGGGAAGACATATTTCTTTTTTCTCTCCAGGGAGAATAAAAGCAGGAAAGTAAAATTCCTGCTAATGTCATATCCAGTCAAACAGGAAGGTGTGTAGGCTCGAGGCTGGAAGGTTTCTCGGGCAACACTGAGCCAATCTGAAAATAACTTATTTTCATTTGTCGCATTTTTTCAAAATTATCACTCAGCACCCTGCTCACTCACCCATCGAGACAAGAGGAAACATTTTGAAAACACAATAAAATACAGTGTTTAAAAAACACCTGAGATGTGCAAAAACTGGAACCCTTATTCACTGCTGGTGGAAACAGAAAATGGTGCAGTCACATCGGAAGACAGTGTAGCAAGTCCTCAAAATGTTAAAACAGAATTTCCACAGCATGCAGCAACTCCATACTTAGGTGTTTATGCAAAAGAAGTGAAAACACATGTTTACACAAGGAAGTATACACAAATGCTGATAGAAGCATTATTCACCAGCCGAAGAGTGAAAAATAACCCAGATGTCTGTGAATAAACAAAACGTCGTACATCCATATAATGGAATGTTATTTGGCAGTCAAAAAGAATGAAGTAGTGATGTATGCTATGACACTGATGAACTTCTAAAAACATTATACTAAATGAAAGAATACATGGTCACAAAAGACCATACCCTGGGTGACTTCATTTATCTGAAATGCCCAGACCTGTCCAAACAGAAAGCAGACTAGTGGCTGCCCGGGACAGGGTTGGGGCAGATCTATTCAACAGTATGGGCAGAAAGGAGGCCGACATTGCCACTTAAAGGGAGACACTTGGCTTTGCCGCAGCTAACATGAAAGCATCTCTACAAATAAGATGACTTTCCTGAGGAAGAGCCTGTTGGGGGTCGGTGGCAGCAGCCAGCCCAGCCTTGTCCCTACCGACCTAGACCAATCTCAACAGGAAACATTCACCATGCCTCACAGTGAGTGATCCAGACGAACTCAAATCAATGAACACAAAACAGAAGACGCTTTCCAGGCCGGGTGCAGAGCCAAGGTCCACATGGCACCCTCCACAAACTGTCACCAGACACCTGCTCCAGTTATACTGGGTCACCTCCAATAAACCAAGGTAAACAATCCTAGGAGTCTCAGTGAGCCTAAGAGGGACAGTGGCTTTGTGCTATCACCTCAGGTTGAAAACAGCAAAGTGGGTTCCACTAAGTGTCATATTTGGCTGATGCCTGATGATGTGTTAATTTAATAATGAACACAGGTGGCCACTGCTGAGAAATACGCCCTGAGATGGCCTTTTGCGAGGAGGCAAAATCAGGAAAGAGGTTTTGCTTGGACAGTGGTTAAAATCAGGACAAGGCAAGGTCTGCCACAAACACAGCAAGGAAGGGACACAGTCCTGGGAGAAAAGAAACTGTCTCTGACCATGGCGTCAGCTCTTTACTGTTTCAAAATAAAATAAAATTTTAAAGAATAAACTTCACCTTCTCATCACCTACACTAAATACTTAAACAAGAAAATCGCTTACAAATACATATACCCTGTAACCCTTCATTTGAGGGTGGAAATAGATGTGAGTGCCCTGGTATTACAAGAGAAACAATTTTTCTTTCCATGTAAGTACGGGCCACGCTCACAGCTGGTGGTGGGGTCAGTTTACACCCTCCCCTGGTCTTAGGAATAGCAGTGGGGAGAGGGAACAGTGGCCTGCAAGTCCGATAATCAGAGTCCTCATCCTGGTTTCAGTGTCAACAAGGTACCCCCAAAACACACTGGGCATTGCGTTAGCCAGGTGTGAACAAGGTGGGTATAGCCTTTTTTAAGCTTTGTAATCTTTTATGCACATGAAATCCTACGGGAACCCTGATAGATGTGAGAGCCTGATGCCACAAGCTGCTTAAAGCTGGAAGGGGAAGGGGGACTTGCTAGGACTCCTAAGCACATCATATAAAAACTGATGACAAGCTCCTTAAAAACTAATATTCGATCATACTTTTAGTATAATACTTTGTAGAATTTTAACTGAAACCAAGAAAAAAAGGCAAAGTGGTAAAAAGTAATGTTTTTAATCCCCACTTCTTGGAAGTGGTCTTTACAAGGGGTCTTTCATTTGTAAGCATTTAAATGTCTCCTACATATATGTACCAAATTTTTCCAAATGAATGTATATGCTATGACTGATAAAACTGAAACTCATTTAAAGTACTAATGGAATTCAGGGTTACATGGGAATCTAGGAATCCTCACACTTTGAAAGATCAGAGTCACTAACTACAGAGAGTGAAACAATACTCTGCTTGAACTAAACAATGTAAATTAATCTATGAAAAATGCTAACTGGACTTTTTTAAATTATTATTTTCAAAATTCTACTATGTACCTGCCAGACTAGTTAGATCCCTGCCATTTAGTTGCGGCTATCAGATGTTCAAGGATTCTGAGGCCATGTCCAAGCCGGGTAGGAAAGAATGTCCCATCTGATAAGGGCCGTCTGCTCAGTCTGCTGGGCCCTGAGAGAGGAGCAGACAGGGGAAGGGCTGTGTCGCCTGCACTCAGCAGCCAGGCTACGTCAACGATCTCACACTTCATTCTGTTATTACACTAAAACAGCAGAGATCTAGGGTATGAGCCATAATATGAAGTTCAAAATGTTGACTTGATTACTTTGTTTCAAGTAATTTGAAACAGTATATACTTAACATAATTACTTGATTGTATTTGTTTACCTTGTGACAGTCAAAAATATAAGGACTTTCTAACACTATTAAAAAAAACAAACCTTTTACTTTACAAAAGTTTGTACCTCCCAACTAGATAACTATACTAAATGAACCATGGCATTATTACTGTATCATACATATGCTTTGCCAGATAGTTTTAAGCCTAGGTGTTAAAAAATGTTTCTTCAGTAGAAAAATACAAGGCAAATTATGCATGTGAGAACCTTAGTAACCAAAAGCCCAATAGCTACTGATCTTGTTAGAATGTTAATGATGTTTCGGGAAGCTGTGCCCAAGTTTGATCCACTTATGTTTACCCACTTTAAAATATGAAACCTGCATAAAGAAAGTTATGAAATATGAATCCAGTCACATGTTCCACTTAAAATTCTTTATAATAAGAATTAACGGAAGGGCTGGAACAGAAAATAACGGAGTGTTTCATAATTCCAAAATTGATCTTTGAAAAGTTAATAAAATAATATGGAACTCCTTACCATTAACAAGAAAAACATGTTTGAATACTTTTAGTCCAGAACTTTACCAGTCACAGGAAAAAAGAAAAGACCATTTATAATCATTATTCTGTTTCATATTAAAGATATTTCATAAAATTTTGCCATTGCAATTCAAGAACAGAAAATTAAGACAAAACATCTCATGATACTTTTTGTTTGTTTGTTTTGTTTTGTTTTGAGACAGAACCTCAAGCTGTCGCCCTGGATAGAGTACCCTGACATCATCGCTCAAAGCAACCTCCAACTCCTGGGCTCAAGTAATTCTTTTGCCTCTCCCTCCCAAGTAGCTGGGACTACAGGCGCCCACCACAACACCTGCCTATTTTTTGGTTGTAGTTGTCATTGTTTGGCAGGCTGGATTTGAACCCGCCAGCTCAGGTGTATGTGGCTGGCGCCTTAACTGCTTGAGCCACAGGCGCCGAGCCTCATGATACGTTTTACATTGTAGGTGTTATTCACAGAATGTGAGTGAAGTGTGTGCTTTTTTAGTCAGAAAGGTGATAAGCACCCATGGAAATTCTGCTTCCTCAGTCAGCTTTAGAGACTCCAATCATTTGCTGTTTAAATGGAGCCTAGGAGCAAACAAATCATGTAGAAAGAAATACTCATTTTTTTCTAGGATAGGAAGATAATGAATTAATGTTTCAGGAGGAGAGTGCAAAGGTGACCTCCCCCTCAGCATTTTAGTCCTTACTCCAGAGAATCCTCTTGTAACAACCAGTGGCTCCAGCCATGTCTCCCAAGCCAATGCAAAGGAACTTACCTGCCAACATCTGCCTTCCCAGAGAGTTCCACGGGATAGGTATGGATGTGTGCATGTGTTTTGTGTGTTGGTTACTTCTTAAAGATAGGCAGATGGGGAAATTCAAAATAGAGTCCCAGAAAATAAAATCTGAATGGAACCATAATACTGAATAAGTTGTCTTCCTTAAAATATGCAAAGGGCTGAGCACGGTGGCTCACCCCTGTAATCCTGGGGCTCTTTGTTGACTGAGGCAGGTGATTGCTTGAGCTTTTGAGTTCAAGACCAACCTGAACAAGAACGAAACCCCATCTCTACTAAAAATAGAAAAATAAGCTAGCCAGGTGTTGTGGTGGGTGCCTGTAGTGCCAGCTTCACGGGAAACTGAGGCAGGAGGAGGTCCTGAACCCAGGAGTTTGGGGTTGCTGTGAGCTAGGACCCCACTCTAGCCTGGGGCAACAGAATGAGAGACCATGTCTCAAAAAAAAATAGTATGCTAGAAAACATTTCACTGTATTCCATTACTGGGATTGCTATAACCTTCTAAAATTTCAAACACGAAGCTCTCTATGTTTGGAAGAGGATTTATTTCTCTATTTACCTTAGAGGAAACCTTGAAAGAAAACTTGTTTCTCCCACAATTTTAAATTCTAATATATTGACATGAAGGCAATTGGGCCATCATGACTACGGCGTTTTGTAAAACTTGGGTACTGTCTAGGCAATGCTGCAAATATTTTAACTAAATTTGAGTGCCTGTTTTACAACACCATTTATAAACAAAATGTACTGGGTATAACATTTCTTTTATCATATAAACTACTGTAATATAAACCTCTCCCTTGCTCCTCATAATATTTGGATTATTTCATTGTCTTACCTCCTTATTTTCCAAACAAGTTTAGTCCAATGGAAAAACCATGTATCACCTTCCTGGTTTCTGCGCCTTCAGAAAAGCCTTCTCCTTACGTCTCACCATCAGCTGAAAACCACTAAGATGAAGAAACCACTAAGGCAAATTCCAGGAAATACAAACTGACAATGAAATGAGAGGGACGAGGCTGAGGTTTCCCTGCAGATAAGGAGGAAGAGTGTGCTAAGATAAGGAGGAAGAGTGTGCTAAGATAATTAATTATGCAAAACTGCATTAAGCAAAAATGAATATTTCTGGGCGGTGCCTGTGGCTCAGTGGGCAGGGCGCCAGCCACATATACTGAAAGTGGTGGGTTCAAACCCAGCCGCCGGCCAAACTGCAACAACAAAATATCTGGGCGTTGTGGTGGGCACCTGTAGTCCCAGCTACTTGGGAGGCTGAGGCAAGAGAATCGCTTAAGCCCAGGAGTTGGAGGTTGCTGTGATGTCACAGCATTCTACCAAGGGTGATAAAGTGAGACTCTGTCTCAACAACAACAAAAAGAAGAATATTTCCAGGGCTGGGTTTGAACTCACCACCTCCAGCACATGGGGCCGGCACTCTACTCCTTTGAGCCACAGGCACCACCCAGTGAATATTTCTTACTATCTGATTTGTTTGTTCCTGGGCACCATTTAAATATCAAGTGACTGTAGGAGCAGAATTTCCAATAGTGCCAATTAATTATGCAAACCACCCTTAATCACAGAGAAATATCTTAGGTCGTTTTAAATACACCTGGAGATCTCGTAAGTTTCTTTCATGATTGTTTGATATACTTACGAAACATTCTGGTAGTTTCATATTTGCATTATTAATTTACCTCTTTTCTGATCAGTTCAAAAAATTTAGATTTAAACAGATAAATAGGCAAACAGGCATTTGAGAATGGAAAAATATAAATGGTCCACACGAAAAGTTCTATTTAAGTAATTTTTAAAATACAAACTAAAATACAATGTGATAACTTTTGCCAGTTGTCTAATCACAGATAATTTTAAGATAATACTCATCGTAGGCAGTGGTGAATTCAAAGATGCTTTAATTTCCTGTTACAATCAAGTGGCAACTGGCAAAACCTTCTTGAGGACAATTTAGCAGTACTGACCATCCTTGACTTACAATAGGGTTACATCTGAATAAAGCCATGGTTAAGTCGAAAATAGCCTAAGTCAAAAATGCGTTTAATACATCTAAGGTACCAAACATCATAGCTACGCCTACCCTACCTCAAACATGCCCAGAACATGTACATTAGCCTGTAACTGGGCAAAATCTATGTAACACAAAGACTATTTCATCAGAAAGCTTGGAATATCACATAAATTTCTGGAATGAAGGTGAAAAACAGAATGGTTGGTGGTGTGGTGGCCCACACCTGTAGTCCCAGACTCCGGGAGGCTGGTGGTGTGGTGGCTCACACCTGTAGTCCCAGACTCCGGGAGGCCGAGGGGTGGGAGGGAAATCGCTTGAATTTAGGAGTTCAAAACCAGCCTGAGCAAGGGAGAAACCCCTATCTCTATTAAAAATAGAAAAGTTAGTCAGGCATTGTGGCAGGTGCCTGTAGTCCATCCCAGCTACTCGGGAGGCTGAGGCAGGAGGATCACTTGAGCCCAAGAGTTTGAGGTTGCTGTGAGCTCAGATACAACATTCTACCCAGGGTGACTCCTCTGTCCCCCAGAATGGTCTCTTGATTACTCTAAGCACAATTTCTACTGAATGCACACTACTTTCACAACATCATAATGTAAAAAATCTTATGCCGACACATCATCGTAAGTTGGGGACTATCTCTACTTAAAAAAAACTTCTAAATACATATATTTTGTCTCATTTAGAAGAATTCATCCTAAAAAATAATCTAAAACGTGAAAAAGATGTTCATAATTTTAATGGGAAAACACCAAGAAAATTATTACTCTGTGCTAAGCATAAAATAGAAATAAATACAGTCATCTAAGAAATTTATTAAGAGTTTTAATAACATGAAAAACACTTAAGACAACATTTAGTTGGGGGAAAGATGTAAAAGAGTGAAGATAATGTACAATCGATAATATTTTTCAAATTTCATAATTTTCTGTTTCTATATATTTTCCTATTTTTTTCATTTTTTTCCCCAGTGGACCTGTATTATTAATATAATATCATAACCAAAAAATAAAATACATTTCTGATAGTTTCAGAATGTCCTTGAAAACTCCTCACGCTGCGCAGGACAACATTTCTCAGAGAAGGGACTATCGTAAGGAAGAAAAACATTTACAAGCGGGCAAAAGGGCTGACCAGGCCTGCTCTCAACAGAGTGCTACTTGCAGCCTCCCGGGCCCTCCAGGGAGTGTGGGTGACTTGTTTTTTAATTAGGCCAGTGGTTCTCAACAGTGTGGTTCAGGGAACCTTGAAGAGCCACAGAACTTTTCAATGTGTTCAAAAGTAATTTCATAATAAAATTAAGATGTTATATGCAATTTTCATTTTCATTTGCAATAAGTATACAGTAGGATTTTCTAGAATATTCAATATCCATTATGAAGTGATCACTCAGATGATACCATGAAATAGGTTTTGTTACTAATATGTTTTAAATGAATTAATAGTTGTAAAGTTTCTAACTCTAAAGTTTCTAATATAACAAATACATTAAAGTTCTAACTCCTAGTAAGATAAATACATTACACAAAACCCTTTGGAATCTTCAATTTTTTTCATAGGGTCAAAGGGTCTAAAACTGACTATTTCACAGTTTTGTAGGGATAGGAATTTACTTGCAAAAAAACACACAGTGAAGTAATGACTAAATGAATTTAGCCATAGGAACGATGACCCTTGAGAATTCTAACCCGTTACATACAGGAACAAACTTACTTTAGCATTTCTGACTGTAGCTAAATGATAGCTAAATACACAAACAGACAGACATAGATCTGTTCAAATTCTGCTATGAAAGGGTTTAAACACCTTACTGGCCCTTATTAATTAGTGAGTTAAATAAAATTGTTGGCATATGTTTTATTCTTTTTTTTTTTTTTTTTTTTTTTTTGGTGCAGTTTTTGGCCGGGGCCAGGTTTGAACCCACCACCTCGGTACATGGGGCCAGCGTCTACTCCTTTGAGCCACAGGAGCCACCCTATTCCATAATTTTGAGAATCTTATTTTTAAACTCTTTGAAAATTATTCTTGAGTACCAGCTGTCTAGAAATCAATCAGGTTCTGCATATAGGCCAAGACACTAATGAAAATGAAGGAGAGGGACTAATTAAATAATTAACCAAATTATGTTTTAAAACAAATGTAAGCTTTGGTAAATACTTTTACCTAATTCAACAAAACAAACCCCATCAAGATTCTTCTTTCACTCCTAAGTCTACTACAGTATTTTGTGCTATAATACATGTAGCTAAAAATAATATTAAATGATTTGTCAAGAATTTAGGAAATGAGACTTAATTTCTAATATTTCTTACTTGTCTCCTCCTCAAAGTAGTTTGATTCTACTGAGTCACATTCTAGTTGGGTGTGGGGGCTCATGCCTGTAATCCTAGCACTCCAGGAGGCTGAGGTGGGAGGATTGCTTTAGGTCAGGAGTTGGAGACCAGCCTGAACAAGAGTTTGACCATCTGTGCCAAAAACAGAAAAAATTAGCAGGGCATGGTAGCAGGTGCCTGTAGTCTCAGATACTCAGAAGTGGGAGTGTTGCTTGAGGTCAGAGGAGTTTGAGGTTGCTGTGAGCTATGATGATGCCACTGCACTCGAGCCTGGACAACAGAGTGAGACCCTATCTCAATAAAACAAAAAACAAACCAAAAAACTTCACATATTCTACATTCTAGGAATGTGGATTGTTTCTTCTACTAATTAAGAAATACTGGCTGGGCGCCCATAGCTCAATGGTTAGGGCGCTGGCCGCATACACCAGGGCTGGTGGGTTCGAACCTAGACCAGGCCTGCTAAACGAAAAATAGCCGGGCGTTGTGGCGGGCACCGGTAGTCCCAGCTACTAGGGAGGCTGAGGCAAGAGAATCACTTGAGCCCAAGTGTTTGAGTTTGCTGTGAGCTATGACGCTACCGCACTCTACTGAAGGTGACAAAGTGAGACTCTGTCTCAATATGAAAAAAAGGAATAAAAAAAATTAAGAAATATTTATTGTAGTAAGAGAAGAATTAGGTGTCAGTATCTCATTTTATAGGTGAGATACCTGAGCCAAAGAAAGATTATGTAAATTACCCAATCTTACATGCATCAAGAGAGGCTGAAGAAGAACGTCTACAGGTTCTCATTTTTCCGTCACTTAGACAACTATGTGGTTGAAATCAAGCCTCTCTGAGTCCTGACTCCGTCTTGCTCTGGCCAGCCCTGGCAGCAAAGGTGCACACGCTCCTGGGCACTCTCCAAACTTGGAAATTACTAAATTAGTCTAGAAGGTGTTTTTCTTTTGAATAATTGATTATATTTTTATGTAGCAATAAAGTAATATTTAAAGTCCATAATGGTTCATTAAAGTCCCTGGTCTTTATGCTCACAATTATATACAAAACATTGTTTATATGCAAGAAACAATAATTTCAAGTAGTCACAAAGCAACCTAAGTGTTTTCAGGAAGAGGTCTGCAAACAACTCTCTGTGAGCTATATCCAGCCCACCATCTGTTTTTTAAATGAAATTTTACTAGAACTTTATTTGCAGCCATGCCCGTTTGTTTACATATTGTTCATGGCTACTTTTACAGTATAATGGCAGAGTTAAATGCCTGGCAAGGGTGGGGGGCTACAAAGCCTGAAATAGTTACTAATCTGGCCCTTCACGGAAAACATCTGCCATCCTTAAAGTTTTATGCTCTTACCTCAATCCAAGGCCACCTTTTCCTGAAAAATAAAATTTAAATAGATAACCTCTTCTATTCTTTTTCAGTGGCAATCATATAAAATGTTGCTCTTAAAACAATATAAAATATTACATCTTCAAAAATGGAAGGTCATGATGGTGAAGTTTAAATGTAGTCTATCAGGCTGGGTGGTGGCTCACGCCTGTAATCCCAGCACTCTGGGAGGCGCAGGCAGGTGGATAGCTTGAGCTCATGAGTTCAAGAACAGCCTCAGCAAAGCGAGACCCCCCACTGTACTAAGGAAAAACTGAGGCAAGAGGATAGCTTGAGCCCAAGAGTTGGAGGTTGCTGTAAGCTATGATGCCACAGGCACTCTACCCAGAGAAACAACTTGAGACTCTGTCTCAAAAAATAATAAATACATACATACATAAAGTATATCATATTCTTTAAGTACAAAAGACATGTCTTTGGAGAGCCTGCAAATGTAAAATGACTACCAAAGCCCATTGAAAAAAACAAGTGTTTCATGACTTCAATTTTTAAAATCTGGTCAGTTTTCCAAAACTCAGAATTGAAATTTCTTTCTCCTTTAAGAATATTTTTTTCCTTTCAAAAAATTGAAAACCTACTTGAACAAAAACACTTGGGTCAAAGATCTGAGCAAATCCAAACATCACTTAATGTATCCATATGTTGTGTGTTTTCTGTAAGAAAAAAAAATTTTTTTTTTTTTGAGACAGTCTCACCATGTTGCTCTTGGTAGGTGCTGTGGTGTCATAGCTCACAGCAACCTCAGACTCTTGGGCTTAAGCAATTCTCTTGCCTCAGCCTCCCAAGTAGCTGGGACTACAGGCGCCTGCCACAATGCCCGGCTATACCGTAAGAAAAAGTTAACTGAACTAATTTGTATCCCTGTATATAACACTGAGACTGTTCTCAATTCCAATAATCTGAAAAACCTGACATATCTGCTTTACTCCTAAGTGAATACACTTCTTGAAATACCCACACACATGTGGATCTAGTAAATGATGCCAGAACACACTGTGTACCAAATGGCTTTTCTATCTGTGTGACCAGATAGTATACAAGACACCAATTATTTTAATTAAGTTACAATAAACAGAGAAAACAGTGAAACACACTGTATCAGGAACTCCAGAGTGTGGGAAATTCTACAGAACAAATAACTCAGGGTTCTCCCCTCCCCCGTACAAGTTACAAGGAAGAATACAGATTTACAGAGGTATTATGGCCTATAAAACTACTTACACAAACCTTATTTGAATCCTGAGTTGAACAAACTTTGGGGAAGAAAAGAGGAAATTGTAAGACAATAGATGCTTCATGATTTTAAGAATATGCATTTAGATATTATTTTAGATATGACAATGGCCTTTTACTTGTATTTTTAAGAGTCCAGTTTTTCAGAGATATATACTTATTCAGAGATAAAATACTTAATATTTACATATGTTAGTATATGATGTCTGGAACATGCTTCAAAATAATCCCAAAAGGCCAGTGGGGTGGCTCACACTCATAATCCCAGTACTCCAAGACCAGAGGATTTCTTGAGAACAGGAGTGAGTAAGAGTGAGGCTCCATCTCTACTAAAAATAGAAACAGAAGCCAGGCATTGTGGTTCATGCCTGTGGTTCTTCTAACCCAGGAGGCTGAGGCAGGAGGATTGCTTGAAACCAGGAGTTTGAAGTTACAGTGGGCAAGGCTGATATCCAGCCTAAGTGACAGAGTGAGACTCTGTCTCAAATCAATCAATCAATCCATCCATCCATCCATCCATCCATCCATCCATCCATCCATCTATCCCAGAGTGTTGGGAAATGGTCACAGGCAGAGATGAAAACTCAGTCATGAACTGGTAACTGGGGAAAATGTGGGGACGGGGAGAATTCTCACACTAGTTAAATCAGTCTCTCTCTCTCTGTGTATGTTTATAGGAAACTTTCAATAACAAAACTTTTTTAAAAATCTTCTTTTTCACTCCACTTGAAACAAAAAAAGTAGCCTCTAGAAGCAATAAATCTGAGGTGGAGGCATTTTAGGAAGATGGAGGGGGTCCTGAAGACGTGGGAGGTGCCATTTATTCCCATGATTTGGGGATTTTGTGTTTTCATTTTAATAATCGTAAGAGAATAATGGTCATAATATGTGTTGCCTCATATGACAGGTAGAACTTTACGACATCCCAATATGCTTCCCCTTGTTTAATCCCGCCCCCCTTTAAAAGCAGGTGGGGACCAGTGACCGTGATGAGATACCACATTTGTGACTATGTTACACTATATTATCACAGGGAGGTGGCCCTGGGTGGGCCTGACCCAATCGGGCCAACTATTTTATAGCAGCCCTTTTTCTGGCTGACTGTAGAACAGGATGTCTACAGGTACTCCAACTGGTGTGGAAAAAAACAAACATCCACATTGTGAACCCCCAATGTGGGCCACGTGGCACAGAATGTGGGTGACCTTTAAGAGCCCAAAGCAGTCCTTCACCCATAGCTAGCAATCCTTGGTCCTATAGTCAGGAGCAAATAAATTCTGCCAACGACCAGCAAGCTTAGAGGCTCCTAATTCCCAGATGAGAACTGCAGTCCAGTTAACACCAGGTTTTGCCTGCTACGCCCATAAGCAGAGTCCAGCCACCGCATGCCCAGACATCTGAGCTGGCATGGTTTTAAGCCACTAAATTTGTGGTGATTTGTTAGCAGCAAAAAAACTGATAAGCCTGGAGAAGCAACTTGCAAACAACCAGCATCTCAACCCCTACCTTTGCACACGGGTTTATGACCCCGTTGGTACCGAGCATCTACATATTCAGTAAATGAACTTCTAATGCAGTGTTCCTCAGAGGATCATTAATCCAAATTCGAGAAAACATGAGCTATATAATACCCGATAAATGAAATATTTCTCATCCAACACACAGTTAGTTTTAGAGGCAAGAGTTCGTACTCAGATGCTTTTTACAATATGAAGCCTTGTAGAGCAGAAACCCTGCAAAATCAATGGAGCGAGTTTAAAGCAAATTGTGACTAAGCCAAATACATCTACAAAACCTTAGCTTATCATCACAGCAGCTACAAAATAGAACAAAGCTCTTTAGTCTTTAATACCCTAGTTCATGGTTAGGAGGCATGAGAAAAACACGGGCCAGATTCCACTAAACAAAAATTCTTTATAACAAAGTTTTCCAAACTTCAGACAGCCCATAAATATTAAGGAATTATAACAACTACTCTTTGTCCATGTTATAGATTTACAAAATATTTACTTAGAAGAAAACTTGAGATGTACATGAAGATAACAAATAGGAAAGTGAGTAATATTATCCCAAAGGCCTAAAAGCCTACATATCTGCTTCTAAGGTTCTAATTGGTCTATTCTTTTTAATATATTTTTCAACTAATAGTTTTATTAAGATATACTCCACATACCATAAAATGCATCTGCCTAAAATGTACAGTTTGGTGGGTTTTGGTATATTCCAAATTGTGTAACTATTACCACTGCTTTTAGAACTCTGTCATCACCCCCAAAAGAAACTTCATATTCTGTCTGTTAAAAAAGACTGTCCTTCTCTCTTCAATACTGTCACGCAAACTAATTTCCCTAGTAGTAGAAGACCCTGGCCATTCAAGGCTCAAAATCAGCAACCAGAGGCACAACAAATCCAGTAGAACCTCTGTAAGTTGACAACCCAAGGGACTATGACTAACTGGTCAACACACAAAGGTGGTCAACATAAGGAACCAGGCCTGCTGTACTGACATGGACATGTTAAAAAAAAAAAAAAAAAAAAAAAGTTGAAAATTAGGTCAACTAAAGAGAGGGGTTCAGCGTAGAAAGGTGGATAACAACAGAGGTTCTACTGTATTGAAGAAGCTAATTTGGGATTACAGAGTATTGCTTCCTATAACTGATGTTGTAAACATTCCTTTAAAAAGATGAACATGCTCCAAATAAGTAAGACATGAAAACACCTGCCAGTGAAAGCAAAGAGCCTTCCACTGTGGGGGAGCCTTCACCTTCTGCACAAGGGAATCTGTTTATTTCAGGAGCTAAAGACAGGACAATCTGAGTTTTATTTAAGTAAAACAAACCTTCTGGCCGGGTGTGGTGGCACATCTGTAATCTCAGCACTTTGGAAGACCAAGATGGGAGAATCACTTGAGGCTAGGAGTTCAGCCTAGGCAACACAGCCAGACTCCATTTCTTAAAACAACAACAATAACAATAACAAAATTTCCCTATTAAAAAGGAAAAACATAGGCCAGGCAAGATGGCTCATGCTTGTAATCCTAGTACCCTGGGAGGCCAAGGCAGGTGGATGACCTGAGCTCAGGAGTTCCACACCAGACTGAGCAAGAGCAAGACCCCATCTCTAAAAAAATAGCCAGATGTGGTGGCAGGCGCCTGTAGTCTCAGCTAGTCAGGAGGCTGAGGCAAGAGAATTGTTCAAGCCCAGGAGTTGAGGTTGCTGTGAGCTGTGATGCTACGACACCCTATGCCAGACTACAGAGTGAGACTATGCCTAAAAAAAGAAGGAAAAACTTGAAGATTTCTCTAGGAACACATAACAGCAGTCTAAAATGTTCACAACTAACGTTGAAAAAACATTTCCATGACGAGTGACATTTTAAGGTGTTGTTCTAAAGCTTTCGGGATAGTCCATAAAATGCCCAATATTATTTTCCCCTGATAGTCATTTCCTTGGCTCTATTATGCTTCCTACAATAGAAGTCTAGAACTGAAATTATTATTCTTTTTTTTTTTTTTTTTTTTTTTTGAGACAGAGTCTCACTCTATTGCCCAGGCTAGAGTTTCCTAGTGTCAGCCTAGCTCACAGCAACCTCAGCCTCCTGGGTTCAAGTGATCCTCCTGCCTCAGCCTCCTGGGTTCAAGTGATCCTCCTGCCTCAGCCTCCTGAAGTAGCTGGGACTACAGGCACCCACCACAACACCTGGACAGTTTTTCTATTTTTAATAAAGATGGGGTCTCACTCTTGCTCAGGCTGACATCACGCTCCTGAGCTCAATCAATCCTCTCACCTCAGCCTACAGGTGTGAGCCACGGCACCCTGCCTGGATCTGAAGTTTATCTTTTAAAAAATAAAAAAGCCATTTTATTCTTTCCCCCACCTGTCATTTGGTCACTGTGACTGTGAGCCAAAGGCACAGCCCTCGACAAGGACACAGTGCTGGCCACAGCACAGGCTGGGGAAGGAGACCTACAACCAACCAACCTGCCCACATTTGTGAAGCCAGAGGAGAGTCTGACAGGGAACTCAGACGTCGAAATGACCTGGGATCACTGTTCTTAACCTTTTTAATCTCATGGCACACTTGAACCTATAGTTAAACTTCCGCAGCACATTTAAATTATGTTGATCCAAAGAAAGGGTAAGGCCAGGTGTGGTGGCTCACGCCTGTAATCCCAGCACTCTGGGAGGCTGAAGCAGGGTGATTGCTTGAACTTAGGAGTTCAAAACCAGACTGCATAAGAGACAAGACCCCATCTCCAAGAAATAGCCACGTGTTTTGGGGGACAACTGTATTCCCAACTACTCAGGAGGCTGAAGAAAGAGGATCACTTGAGCCCAAAAGTTTGAGGTTGCTGTGACCTATAACATCAGGGCACTCTACTCAGTGGCAAAGTGAGATCCTGTCTCAAATGAAGTGGGGGGTGGGGGGGAGAATATACGTACTGTGCTTTGAATTTGTTTCAAAAGTAATTTAATTAATGATCATTACAAAGTTTCAAGGCATACCTAAGACCCTCTCACGATATACTGATTGAAAATCACTGCCCCAGATCCTTTCTAGATTACTTTAGAAGCCTTTCTGGAACAGAAGCTAGGAAGAGCATTTATTGCTACTCTCTCTCTCATACTTTTATCTCAAGCATGCTCATTTGTTGACTGTTTGTGATTGGGTGGCTTCTGTTTCCTTTTCTTTAAGGTTTACAGTAAACCTCCCATGATATAATAAAGCTTCACGATTAATGGAAACACGCGGTTCGGTGTACCCCAGCATTGCACACTATACAACATGTAAAAGACCTTTCCATTTCACAAATTCAAAATTCTAAAATAATAAAAAATATAGTCACACTGAAATGGATGTGCAATTTATAAAAGCAGAGCTGTGCATGTGACCGGCTAGGCAGCCAGCCCGCACATATCTTATCCAGCACACATCTGCAACCATAACCACAGCCCCAAGCCCAGATCTTTTGCTCTTCTCACTTGTTTTTGGTTCTGCCTGAATGTCAGAATTACCTGCGGGACTTTGAGAATACTAGAGATTGGACCCCAACCCTGGGTCTACTGAATCAGCACCCCTGATCATCTCTCCTTATTAAGTCCACCGTGGAAAATTCTAATACGCACCCAAGGTGGTGAACGGCAATAGCAGACACAGCAGCAGGTCTGTGGGTCCTCTGGGAAGTTTCACCTGCCCTCCGAGAAGGAGGCTGTTTATATCATGACTGAGGCTGTGCACTCACCTAAGCACAAGTTTTGCATTAGTTGCTCAAGAGGGAAGCTTGGGTTGGTTAATCAAAATTGTATTCCATTTTCACTTTGTACCCTGACAACCTTATCAATATGTTTGTGAAAGGAAAGACAAAGTTTGAGTGTTATGCAGGTTTTAGAGTCTAGTTTATAAAACGTTCTTACTTCGGGGAGGGGGAAGAGAAGGACCATCACTCTGTTAATCCCTTGCAGAGCTCTTCCCACACTGCTATTGTTTTTAAAAACGAAGTATTTTGCCCTTTGACAATAATGGCAGAGCTGGCCTTTCCTCTCCCTCAAAGCCTCATCTGCCTTATCCACAGATGACATTACTGCCCTACCCACACAAGCCATGAGCTTCAAAGCTGTTTACCCACCAGCTCTGCTGGGCCTACCCCAACCCAGCATCAGTGTCTCACAAAGTCTCCTGATGTGACCAAGGACATGTCCTTAAAATGTGGCTGGCCTCCCAGGCTGTGGTCATGGAAGAATGGAAAAGTGACCCCAAAGGGTCCAATCCACTGACCTTTACTCTGCTCTAACCAACTGCCCAAATAAATAAAAACAGCAGGGTAGCTCTCTCTGTTTCCAGATGGATGCCAATTTATGGCTAAATAGCCAAGTCTAGTTCAATGTTCAAAGTCTTTATCCAAAATCTGTCGATGGCTCTCAACCAGGGGTTATTTTCCCCCCAGGGGACATCTGGCAATGTCTGGGGACATTTTGGGTTGTCACAACTGGAGGTGGGGGTGCTGCTGGCCATCGCCTGGGCACCAGCCAGGGACACAGCTCTGCACCCTGCAGTGCACAGCACAGGCTTTCTTCCTCACTACAAAGACTGATCTGGTTTCAAATTTCAATAGCACCAGGGTTGGGAGACCTTGTAGTAGAGACAAAAATGGGTCATCTGCCAGCCCACTGCTAGATAAACCTTTGAAGAATCTCTCATCCCAATTCAATTTAGTTTAAAATAGAAATCACAAACTCAAACCCTTCAGGGGCCAAGAAGATAGAGAACTATCACATCAACCGAACGGCTGTGCAGGAGGCACTAGGATGTGGTAAGGCCTGAGGCAGAGCAGGCTAAATGCTCACTAAAATATCAGTCCGTTTTTGAAAATAATACTGTTCTGGCCAAACGAAACATGACAGTTGGCTGCATTCACCCTGTGGACCCCTAGTGGTCAGACTCCGGCTTAAACTGATGATCAATTTGAACAGAACCGGATGATCAATGATCACCAAAAAACACTGTCTGCCCTCATCTCTTATATCCTATGGGAATTCCTGAGCTGCTCAATTAACAAGATCGTGGGGATCAGATCTTGGTGGTTTAGCTCTAGCAAGAGCAGGGTCTCAGGTACACTGTAGCAAGACAGGGGCCAAGGATGGAAACTCTAGAGGTGAAAAAATAGAGTACTCTTTACTGATCTCTGTTTTAGGGGAACCCAGTGTATAAACACGTAGATAATGCACCACGTCATGTAAGAGAGATAATTATTCTAAGATGATACTGTTCTCACAAAAATGCAGAGTTTTTACCCAGAAGAAAGCTTATTCTATGATTATTTGTTTGGTTTGGTTTGGTTTGGTTTTTTGAGACAGAGCCTCACTCTGTTGGCAGCAGCTTACCTCACAGCAACCTCACACTCCTGGGCTCAAGCAATTCACCCACCTCAGCCCCCCAGAATGCTACGATTACAGGTGTGAGCCACAGCACCCTGCCGGCTTATTCTATGTCAAACAGATGTGGAAACAGAGGCCCAAGAAGTTTAAAGGAATTGCCAAGATTACCAAATCTGAGCCCAAAAGCAACTGATAGCTCCCTTTCCCCCTCTGTGAGAGTCCAAAGCACCACCCAAAATGTGGGGAGAGTTCATTCAAGGTGTCAAATGCTCACGACTAAACTCTCTTTCAAACACAAATTACACATAGACTACATGCATACCTACTCTTCCCCCCTCAGAAAAGTTGTTACCATGTTTGCCCAAGTTACAGCTTTCAGATTTCATTTCTACATAACAGAAGCATAAGAACAGGTTAAATATCTCCAGCCCTCCTTTCAGATCAGGCTGGAGAGAAGAAAGCCAGATCAGCAAATGGAAATGTAAGAAGCAGCCCGAGTGAAGCCCTGTGTGTACTTTCCGTTAGCGGAATTCCTGGCCTGAACAGACAGCATAAACAAAGCCCATCCAGAGGCAAACAGTGATAAGTAAAACCCAGTACCTCCCTCTGGCCTTACCTCAACTTGCTCAGTCAGAAAAACAACCTGAGTTGGGGAGAATTACCATGGTAGCGCCCCTCTGCCTGCTGTCCCACAGCCCCGTGTTCTAAGTTAGAGGGCTAAGGGGGAAGACAGGCTGCGTCTTAAGGTCACTGACAGGGCTCGAGGGATACAGAACCTGGCAGGCTGGGAACAGCCGTCTCACCCCACCGACAGGAGGCCTGGCAAATTACAATCCAGGGACAGGTGAAATATGGAAGTAAGGTCACCTCAGCCACAACCTGCAAAGAAACTGGGTCAAATTTAAAATTTAAATTTAAACGTAAAGTTTTTACTCAGCCCAATTAGTAGAAAATGTAAAGCGGTTTCTGGTCACAGTTCCTAGAACTAGTTAATGAGCAGGGAGAAGTGTCACCTGCTTAACAGAAAGAATCTCAAGCCCTAAATGAGTTGTGGAGTTCTTCTAGAGCAATCCACTAGTCTTGAGTTTTTAAAACACAAACATACAACAGCAAGCCTGTTCATTCAACCTTCTGAAAACACGCCCCAACATCAGCCAGGGGCTTCAACCTATCATTTATTCCACATCCTCTCTGACTTTCAGTTCATAATACCATCGAGCGCTGACCAAAGTACCTGCACTGCAAACATGACCGCCACACAAAAAGGATGGGAAACAAAACAGAAATGCTATTGTCGCTTTTGCCACCATCATCCCGAATCAAGTAACAGCCGTTAATATGCCACTTGTCCTGGGTCTGCGTCCACAGTTCCACCACCTTTCCTGAGAATGCAACAAGGTCCTGCAGATGGTTTACGTTGTCCAGTTTCATGTTCTTTAACTTCCTGCAGTAAGTTTGGAATAAATTCTGGGGCTTTAGAAGGGTCTCTAGTCTAACTCTTTCGTTACAGAACTGCAGGTTCTAACTTAACTTGTCTCTACACATAATACTACTTGGTTTTACCAAACTCTAGGTACATATGAACAATCCACCCCATGTGGTAAATGACACTGGATATCATCCTGCACTCTTCTTCTTACGTACAAATAGGCAGAAAAGTAAAGACTAAATGTGGCACCAAAACACACAAAGATGACATCTCTCACTTCTCTAAGATCAAGGCTATGACTTTGGCAAATTTGTAGCAAGTCGCCTTTAGTCCTGACCAGAGGATGCCTGTCAGAAGCATACAGTTCCTTGGCAAACTGTTGACAAGGCCTTGCCTTTAACTCATGCAGTCCATTTTAAAATACAGCTGTGTGGCTAGGCACAGTGGCTCCAGCCTATAATTTGGGAGGCTGAGGTAGGTGGACTTGCCTGAGCTCAGGAGTTCAAGACCAGCCCGAGCAAGAGTGAATCCCCATCTCTAAAAAAAAATAGCTGGACATTGTGGCAAGCACCCGTTGTCCCAGCTACTTGGAAGGCTGAATCAAGAGAATCACTTAAACCCAAGAGTTTGAGGTTGATGTGAGCTGTGATGCCACCGTACTCTACTGAGGGTGACAAAGTGAGACTCTGTCCCCCTCACCCACCCCCCCAAAAAAATACAGATGTGTACTGACACATCCACAACATACTGTCTACTCCTCTCTGTGGCCAAGACCACAAGGAGCTTAAAAAAAAATAGGCTGACTAGGGTTATAGGTCCAGTTTGTGGCTCCAAAAGAAAGCACAGCTAAAGCCATGTCTTTGACCTGGTATGTACATCACTAACAAACTGAACTTAGCCAACAAGCCAGAATATAAGAACTCATCTCAGAAAATAAAAGATGGGCATCTGTATTATCCCAACAATGCTCCAAAGCTAGGATCGGGCTGTCCTCTCTTGCTTGTTAACTCTAAATTCAGAAAGTCTATTAGATGGGCAACATTTTTCAAATGCACTGCAGGTACTTTTTTTATAAATGAAAAAAAGGACAAAGACCAGTTTAATAGGTGACCTTAATTGCATGCCTGGCAAAATACAGGTAAACTTCAACTCCAGTTCTGGTGCAATTTATAGAACAAAACGAGCTCAGGTATTAACAAAGGTGAATGACATACTTAGAAAGTGTAACAAGATGAATAATTAAGAAAAAAAAAGCTTTTGAAATCAACATCTGTTGAATGCATATTATGTTTGAGTAGATAATGGCTAACGAGCCTCTTGTTTTCATTTCCCCTTCCTGGCAGTCTGCTGTTAGGGCATAGCTTTCCTATTATTTCCTTGTGTTTTAGTCGATTGTCTTCATTAAATATTATCAGAGGGGCACAATATCCAGTTTTAAGCCAAAAGGAAAAGATCTATTGTAACTCAGGAAATCACACTAACCACACTGGAAATTCAACTTGCTCCCTGAGTTTTCCACATTTAATTCACAATGGTGCTTCAGTTTAAAAGAATTATAATTGTTTATTTGGCACCCAATTTGCTCCATCATAAAAACAAATAAAAGTCTTTCTTCTCAGGTGGGGGGGGAAGCTTATTTTAATATCTAACAATACCCAATATTATAATAGATTACTTGTTTGAGTACTGTTGAAGTTTTCTTTTTTTTTTTTTTAGTTTTCATTATTTTCTTTTCAAAACAGCTTTCACGATTTGTGTTAAAAGACAGTAGGGAAAGGAGACACTGAGAAATTACAGGCCCTGCTACCCCTCAATGCAGGCTTCTGTGGCCCTCCCCAGGGTTAGAAGACCTTTCATCAGAGGAGGAAATCAACCTGGTGAAAAGTTATCTCACTTAACAAACAGGGTCCCATGCTGGACAGGCTCCAAATAGATTTAGAGATGTAATACAGAAGCATTTCCTTTTTCACAAAATTCCCATCATTCACATAGCAAAAAGGAGACAGCACAAAAGTTTTATTATTAAAATACTCAAATGCAACATTTTTAATCTCACACCACTTTTTCTGTTCCAGAGAATCAGACTATAAGGATCCAGGAAGTGAAGAACCAAATTCACTCTCAATCAACCCAGGACTGGCTCACCCAACACCATCCCAGAATTAGAGGTGCAAAGGAAGCTGTGCTTCCTCCCACTCAAGTTGAAAAGGCAAGAATGACAGCCAGGAAACTCAGAAGCAAGGCAACAACAGGACAGTGTGCAAGGACCTGGACGGCCTGGGTCCCAAGCCCAGCCTGCCACATACAGGCCACGGCACCCACGCTGGCCAAGTTCCCTAACTTCTCCATGCCTCCGTCTCCTCATCTGTAGTGACAAATGTCCCTACTCAGTACAGTTGTGAGGAGTCAGTGATGTAGCCTCGTGAGTACTAGAAAGGACTCACGCACTCTACTAGTACACTAACTGTGAGTGCTGTGTGTCAGGCTATGGCTCTGAGGAGGAAGGGGCAGTGTGACAGCTGAGGGACAGGCAGGGAAGGCTTCCTGGAAGCTGTGACATCTGGGCTCAATCTGAAAGCATAAGAATTTAGACAGTCAGAGGGTGCATGCTACAGATGAGGGGCGGCCGCTAGCTCAGAGGCCATGGAGAGGAGGAACATCTACAGGGAAGGTAAGCCTACCAGAGCTGAGAGTGTGGTTGGTAAGCCCACGTCCTGTGAATGCAAACTCTCCCTGGAATGCTCGGTTTTAGGATTCCAGAATGGTGGAAAGGTTACTAGAAAAGTAAAAAGTAATACTTTCTTTCCTTTGGCTGCAAAAAGAGTCTACTAAGGTAGAATGTAAATCACCACAATTAACTGGCATCTCATGTTTATCTGTCCCTCTTCCAGCTGGGGCACCTAACTGAGGTGTTAGCTTGGAGGACCTGGGTGACTTTAGACCCATCCTTCAATGCTGGTCTCTATCAAGAGCCCTCACTACTCCACATAACACAACCCACATAGAAGACAGTAGTACACTTGCTCAGTGAATGTAACGTCAAGAGGGGTGTCCTCCACCCCAACTTGTCCCAGCCTGTTCAGCCAACCAGACGTTACCCCAAGCCACATACAGAAAGTATCCTTAGTACCAATTTCTTTTTTGTTTGCTTTTTGTTTTGTTTTTTCCAATTTCTTAAACAGTACCTGTGTAGTCAGTTGTCTCTAAACTTGAGAGGTCTCAGGGAAACCACAAAAGACAGATGTATTTAACATAGATGTTCACTTAGATTAAGATTTCCTCTTTTATCAAGTTAGAAATTGCAATACTAAAATAAGTGACATTAGTCCACATTCCTCATCCAAAGAGGAAAAATCACAAAATAAAAGAACTTTCGTTTTGACTGGCTAATATCTCAGCTTTACTTGCATGGCAAAAGAGCCTGGCTAGCTCTTTGTGGCAACTCTTCAAAAAAGACAAGGCAACATTTCTATTGCCAACAGCCCAGCCCCCTCCAGAGAGAAAACAAGTTTGCTAACCTACATTGGCCATTTTGCTTTGTTTCCTGCAGTATAAGGATAGACTTCACACTTGGAAATACCAGAGCATGGTTGGAAGCCACAGGCCCCACAGCAGTTACAAGCTTTGTGATTATTTCCCAAACTAAACTTCTAAGGCACTCAGTGGTACCAAGCTTTGTTGGAAAAGCTTATTTCCTCTGATCCAGCTGCTGTAACTTTAAAAGATGTTTCACAGAAAAGCTCAAGATTCTCTTTATAACATTCTCCAAAATATTTACAAAAATGAAACACTTTCAATTAACTGGGCTTTGTTTGTAAATATCTTATTTGAAGACCCTAGTGTCAACACTAAAGCAACCTTTTAAACAAAGTAGCTCAAATAAAACTACACCAGACAACACACTTCCTCAACACCTAGAAAGTGTCCAGGACAAGAGAAAGGCAGGATTCAAATTCCTCAGAGCTTATTCAGGGAGCTCCGGTAAGCACCGCCTGAGGATGTGGCCCGCCACACCCTCTTCCCTTTCACACCTCCTCACTAATTTATCTTTTGAAAACCCACAGAATCCAACTACTGGATGATAACAGAATGTTACAAATATTGGACAAATGTCCTTTCACATCAGCCACCTGGGACAACCAATCCTGTTCACAGAACAGCTCCACCTCAACTGAGAGGACTATTGTTCCCAGCTCTTCTGGGAGCCACTGGTGGCCTGGCAAAGGCCTCTAGAGAGAGCCTGGGTCTCTTTCCTATTCACTTGTCGTACAGCTCCTGGGAAAGTTATCTGGGCCAGAGCAACTGAGAGGAATCCAGAAATGCCTGATTGGGGATAATAAGAAATTGTAACTAGAAAAAAAAAAATACTCTATGTGAGTAATGCATTCTAAAAGCACGTAAGTACAAAATACATCTCTCTATTTCAAATGCATACAGGCACTTAATGTCAGACAAGAGTTCTGGTTTACACTGAAGTGAAAAATGCTTCACAGAAAGCTAAAGGGAATGTTACAATGGATGACAAAACTTTCAGTGGGAAGAATACAGTCCTTAGATCTCTAATCTTAGCTCTACTATTTAATATTCATTCAACAAATGCAGTAGAACCTCTGTAGCTGACCAATTCTCTACACTGACCTCCTCAAGCTAACCTAATTTTCATAGACTGGACATGCACCAAAATGTTCAATCAGGACGGCAGGCCTAGTTTCTTACGTTGACCACTCTCATGTGTTGATCTGTTTGTCACAGTCCCTTGAGTGGTCAACATACAGAGGTTCTACCGTATTTATTAAAGACCCACCAATGGACAAACTGCTGTAATGCTTAAGAGACAGAAAAGGACAAGTTGAAGACCCTGCCCCCATGGAATTTGTAATCTAGTAGGGGAGACAAATAGAAAAATGAAGAAAATTTGTATTTAATATAAGTTCTAAGACAAAAATAAAAAGTAAATGACACTGGCCCTGCTTCCTCATCAGGGTGATGAGTGTCAACCACTGGGCACACAGTACCCTCAACATTTACCTACACACAAATGCACATTCACAGGCACACACATTGCACACTTGTCCTCCAAACTGCAACTTCTGTGACAATACACTTTGATACAAAATGCAAGCAGAGGGGAAACAAAGAATTTATACAATGTGATTTTACTTCACACAAATGTGGTTACAAATAACTGCATTCATCAAGAATCTGTAAAAAAAAATAAAATAAAATAAAGGCATAATCTAAACTAAGGAATAATTAGAAGAGTTCATATACTGGGAAAGTGGTAGCATAAACAATATGATAAATAGTAATGTTGCCTCATCTCCTTTGAAGAGTTGCCACAAAGAATCAGGCTCTTTTGCCATATAAGTAAAGCTCGGATATTAACCCAATGCGCAGTGTCAGAAGCTGGGTTTAAACCCTCATCTTTATATTACTGTGTAGGTAGAAAAAAACCAGGACAATGTCCAAGTGTTTCTTAGAATCACAAGAGTTTATACCTAGAATCAACTTTAGGAAACCCTCCATACGCCCCTCTGGTTCACCCCAGAGTGGAGTGGCCGGTACTGCCTGAGTCAGAGCGCTGCACGCTCCAGACTTGCATCGGCGTTTAGAGTTTATGAGAAATACAAGGATGACAGGGACTTCCAAAATTCAACTTCAGTTTTTAATTCTCCCTAATCACTTCCAGTCATCTGCACCTGGGGCAAATTAAGGACCTCTCCTGTGACCGGGCCCTCTATGCAGAATAGGGGGAGGGGAGAGCCCTTCTTGAGAAAGCCGCCTCCAACACTACAAGCTACTTTACTGGGAAAATGATGCGGCCAGTCGGAAAAGAGAAAGACCTCTTTCAAGTAGTAATTTGCAGAGTTTGCCTCAGGAAAAAGGAGCCAAATAATTAGCTTCAGGGAGGACGGTGGAGAGAGGTAAGGCAGGGGAGGGGGAAAGGGGGCTGAGAACTGTGTCCAAACTCCCGCATCCGCAGGAGAGTGGGGAGGGTCCCGGGCCGCGCAAGGGGCTGGAAGGACAGAGCAGCTGGGCCCAGGGCAGGCATGTGGCCACACCCACCGGCCACGCCCTCCCAGCTGCCCGCAGAGCCACAGCGAATCCAAACAGCAGTGGCAGCAGTTAAGATTCCGAAGGCAGGAGTCGCCATGGCAACGGGATTCATCTTGCAGGCAAACTCGCCTTCAACGCTCTGGGTCCTGCACAAATCAAGAAATTACCAGCTCAGGGAGAGCAAAACGGTCACCGGTGGCATCTGCGTCTGACGAGGGAAGAAGGAACAGAGTGTAGCACTCTATTCCTAAGCCCACTAAAATATTTCACAAGGCCAGAGCCGGAATACCCCCAACACAGGCTGTGAGCAACTTGAGACCTTAGCAGGGTTTGATGAATGAGTAAACGAACTAATGAAGGTAGGAAGGGATAGGAAATCCAGGGGACGTTAGGGTTCTGGGCCTCGCGCACGCCTGCAGTCAGAGGACAAGCGGGTCGCGAGCAGCTGGATTTCGGCACCAGCTGGGCAAACCCGATTATCCACGGCGAGCCTTACCACTAGAGTATCCAGCACCCCCGATCCTCCCACCTCCTCCTGGCCCAGGGCTCCGGGGCAGGTGCTGGGACCCGGGGCAGGTGCTCACTGCCGAGGGCGCGATCGGGGGACTGCGGTGCCCCAGAGGGGCGGCGGGCAGGAGCGCTCCGCGGCGCCTCCAACTGGATCCGCAGGCGGCGCAGCCTTCCCTCGCCGCGGTCCCTTCCCAACGCCGGATCCCCTTCTCTCCCTCGTGAGACGTTTAGCTCCAACTTTGCCTGAATTGTAGTCACCCCGCCCCTTTCGAATGGGGCTAGAAGTGAGGGTGTCAGGGGTGGCGGTGGTTCTGCCCCGACGCGGAGGGGTACACGGTCCCTTCTGTCCTGTCGCCACCTCTGTCCAACGACCCTGCTTCGCGATTCTGCCTCCCGAGGCGCCGGCCCAGAGGCTCCCGGCCGCGGCGGCAATGCCTGCAGCCCCCAGCCCCGGGGAGCCTGGGGCAGAGCGGCCAGCGGTCCTCCCCCGGTCCCCCGGTCCCTCGGCCCTCCGCGCGCCCCGGAAAGAGAAGGAGGGACCCTCGTCCTCGGGCGCCTTCCTCCGGGCTCGCTTCGCTTTGCTGCAGCCATTTTCTCAGCCTCAGCTTGGCAGCCGGGAGCTGTCTCCGTCCCGTTCCCACCCAGACCCAACCTGAAGGACGGGTTTAATATTTACCTACTGCCGGAGAGCTCCGGGAGGCAGCGGGAGGGCACGCCGCGGACCCAGCGTCCGGCCCCCACAGCACACCCGCCCCCGCGCCCCCGCGCGGCGCCGCTTAATGAATGAGAGCGGTGGGCAAGGCGGCGCGTCCCCTCACCTGAACAGCCCCTGCATGCTGGAAAGGCGGCTCTGCACTCCGGGTACAATGGGATCCGGTTAAACAGTTTCCTTCACAGCCGCTCGTAGGTTACCCACTCGCAGGTGACATCACTCTCTCCTCGCCTGATAGGATGCGAGGTGGCGCCCACTGCGCATGGACCCTCCGGCCGGGCCCGCTGACTCCTGGGAGTTGTAGTCCGAACCTGCGGGCGGAGCCGGAACGGCCTTGCCGCCGCGGCTGGCGGAACTACAGCTCCCGACACAGGGCTCGGCGTCGCGGCCCGCCCCTCCTCCTCCGGGCTCCTCCCCCTCCGGGCCCCGCCCCGGCCCCGCCCTCCAGTCTCGCAGTGTTCGCGGCCGTAGCGCAGAAGCCGAGCTGCTGCAGCGCGGGCCGGAGGCGGTGCCCCCCTGCGGTCGTGCCCCTTGACTTCTCCGCCGGGCGCGGGCTCCGATCGGTCCGGGGCCCGTTTGCACCGGCCAGGCTGCTCTAACTGATCAGGCTCTCTTGACTCCAGCTGGGAAAGGACGAAGACTGGCATGGCCACTAAATTGTAGGACTCGGTGGTCATGGACTCCCTCCACCCCCACCCCCACGTCCCAGAGGACGGGGCGACGCCGGCCCCGAGGGGGAGCTAGCTCGGTACACCCCACTCGATTCAAACAACCTCTTTTTTCTTCCCTTCTCCGCATTCAACGGAGAGCAGATGACCAAGCAGAACGCGAGGAACAATTCAGCCTGCTGAAGTGACAGAATAACGGAGGTTGTCACTAATAAAAATGCGGTGTAACACTAGACAGTCGCCGCACCCCGCGGCCAGGAGCCGGCTGCAGCTGCAGGGATAACACTATCGCGCAGCCATGCTTTTGTTCAGTCCTGCCCCAGACTTCCCGCCCTAGGGCTCTCAACCCTCAGGAAGGTAACATCCTTGGCTAAACTTTTAATACATTGTGTACATATGTATACAAAGATTTAAAAACCCACAGCACTCTCCCTTCATTTTTCATAGCTTTCAAATCAATATCGTGAAGTTCGAGAATTGTCTTGAAAGTAATACATACACCTAAATGTTTCTTAAAGGTAAGTGACAGATATAGTAGAAGTCTCACCCTTTAGGCCAATTTCATTAATACATAAAATTTTTTCCGTGGCATTTTTCGATTCAGTTAATACCAATTATGAAATATTAACCTGAAGAGCGAATCTCCAGATGTATTTTATATGAAAAAAAGAATGAATTCAGTTATCTGAGTTGTATGTGCAGATTACAATGGCATTTGATGTGTTTCCAGCTTGAATTGATCAACTCATATCCCCATTCCACTAGCAAAATCTCTAAAGGACTACATCTTGTAAAAGAAGGCTCACAAGTAAGCTTTCAAACAACTTTCTACCTGACTGTGGGTGGAAGTTTCATCAGCTTACCTTCTCATTTCATTCTGCAACACTAACTTGGGTTCAAGTGAAAAAATGTTCATAGACCTAATTGATCTCCCAGGAGAGGAAAGCCTTTGTTTTGCTGAGAAAGACGTTTTGGGGCTGAATTTAGATTTTTTTTTTTTTTTTAAACAAACCTGTTCTTTATAGACCAGACCCATTTTTTTCCACCAAAGGAAGATAACTTCTAGTGTTGGTCCTCTGTCCTGAGCTATTGCATCCATTCCAAATATTATCTTAAATGGAACCCGTACAATCCAAATGTTCTGTTGGCCATCAGACTGGGGTATAGTGAGCGATGTTGTAGCTAATGGGTAGACATAATGTATTGCAGTTCATTGTGGAAACAAATTCAGAAAGATACTTGACCTGAGATGGTTTCTAAAGGCTCTTCCTATTTTATAACTGTGTAAAGCTTTTAGTTGGAAACATAATCAGTGAGCCTGAAATTTATTGAGCCAATAAACTGAATGTGGAGTGTCTCTATAAGACGGGGCTTATCCTTGTAGTTAAAAGTCTGTTACAAGGTACACTCTAAGAAGTGATTTTATAGGAGAAATCTCCTTGCAGCTAGTTCTCTTGGGTCTTCAGCAATGAAGAAGAGGATGGGGGTCTGCCAGAAAAAAATAAGGATTGTTAGTATAGGGATGTGCCATGTGACATAGCTTACCTCCATAGAAAGGACAGCATACACAATAGACCATCAGCACAGAAGTGTGGGCAAGGGCACATGTGAGTTATTCCTCCTATTAAATAGATATCAATATAGATAATATAAAAAGAGGGCCTTGTGTTGGGGAAAATGTTCCATAAGTGGTGACAAATTTGAAGTGATCCCTGCAGTTTCACTGGTAACCAAGGGAAACAAAAGATGGCTCTTTGGTATCAGAAACACAATACAGTCTGCAGAACTGGGATCAGAGGAAGCCTAAACATTTCTAGAGAAACAGAAGGGAGCTCACACTGGCGCACTCACGTTCACAGAAAATCATGTGTATGTTTGTAGTTAATTTTTTCTAGGCGACCAAGTAGCTCCTAAACTGGCAGAAACATCCACTCTAATTGATATTCTTAGTCAAAAGGGTTTCTTGACTATCTTTTTAAGTGACTTCTGCTGTTCTAGAACAATCTTATGAAAGGCCCTGCTTCATCCCATCATTGTTGCCTATTAATTAGGAACCTGTTCAGATCATTCAGAATATATTTAATTGACCATCTATACGTGCTGGGGGATCTTTTCAGCAAAATGATCTTTCCCAGTTCTGGCTACAAGGTTTTACTCTAGATATTGGGCTTTAGATAAGGGAGGAAATGAGATATCAACAGAAAGAAAGAATTTAAAGTTTGTAGCCTTGCATGTGCTTTAAGAAAATAGCTTAGTGTTTTGTAATAATTGAGCTTGTGTTCTGAGCCCAGGTTTGGGATTGTGCCAATTTTACCATTGTGTTACTTTGTGTTTCATATTCTCTCTGAGCCTCAGTTTCTTTATTTATAAAATGGGGTTAGCAGTAATGCTTCATAAGGTTTTTAAGGCTGAAATTTGATGAGACAAGTAAAAACACTTTTTTTTTTTTTTTTTTGAGACAGAGCCTCAAGCTGTCACCCTGGATAGAGTGCTGTGGTGTCACAGCTCTCAGCAACCTCAAACTCTCCGGCTAAAGCGATTTTCTTGCCTCAGCCTCCCAAGTAGCTGGGACTACAGGCACCCGCCACAATACCTGGCTATTTTTTGGTTGTAGCCATCATTGTTGTTTTGGCGGGCCCAGGCTGGATTCGAATCCGCCAACTCAGGTGTATGTGGCTGGCGCCTTAGCCACTTGAGCCACAGGTGCCAGGACATAAAAACACTTTTCAAACTGTAAAGAATTATACAAATATTAGTGCTGCTTATTATTTGCAATTTTTCCCCAAAAGATTATCTCAGAAATGTCAGGCCTAATTACAAAACAATAGAAACGTATTTACAGGTGGCACCTGTGACTCAGTGGGTTGGGTGCCAGCTCCATATACCGAGGGTGGTGGGTTCAAGCCCAGCCCCGGCCAAATTGTAACAAAAAAATAGCCGGGCATTGTGGTGGGCGCCTATAGTCCCAGCTACTCGGGAGGCTGAGGCAAGAGAATCACTTAACCCCAGGAGTTGGAGGTTGCTGTGAGCTGTGTGAAGCCACGGCACTCTACTAAGGTGATAAAGTAAGACTCTGTCTCTACAAAAAAATAAATAAAATAACATAGTTACATAAAAATTCTTAATGAGAGGGTATTAGAAATCACAGGCAATCACATATAAACTCACTATAATTTGTGAGTAGGCAGTGTACTTTGAAGAAAATACATGAGAAATTCAGAGTGGAACAGTACCTTACCTTGTCCTTCCTCCATGCTCCAGCTGTCCTCTGTGTCACAGGGAACCTTCTGGAGCTTTCCAGGTGTTGTTGCTGGCAGTGGCTGCAGCTTTTCCTCTGCTGGACTGATCTGATGTGGTTCCGGCTCCTTGCAGGTCTCCCTGGCCTCTGCTAAGGCTACTTACCCCCATGTCGCTCCAGCCTAGGGGTGGAGAGGGCCTCCTGCTGTCTGATCTCTGGTCTTGGCTTCACAGATCTTCTAGCACAAGTGTGACCGATTCCTTGTACCATATCATCTCTGTTTTAAATACTACTTAAAATGGTTTCTGTTTTCCTGGTGAAACACTTTAATTGATATACTCTTATCTAAATTAAAGTTTTTAGGGGCAGGCAATAAAAACTTTCTATGGCCAATTTGTGCAAAACGAAGAAAGTTAATCAAAGGATTAAACAACAGGGGCTCAGGAAGAGCGGGAGCCAGACCAGCTCTGGGAACCTAAACAGTAGGCGTTTTCAGAACCGCTGCCCAGGGAACTGGTCTAACAGCTCTCAGATGCTGAGCCTCCTTGTTCCAAATTTCAGATCCCTGTGAGAAACTGATTGTCTTGTCTCAGGGAGATGAGCCCTGACTCTGTTACCTACAGTTGTGGTTCTTAAAGTATGTCCCAGACCAGTAGCATCTGTGTCATCTGAGCACTTGTCAGACATGCAAATACGGGGGTGGCACCCATAGATGGATTGGGAAAGACTTCTTAGGCAGGGGTCCTTAATAAGTCCTCCAGCTGAGTCTGACCCAAATGAAAGTTTTCCAGCACTGATCTCTAGCAAAGATAACAAGATAGCGTGGCTCAGATAGGATCACTCAGGAATGAACCCTGTGTGTCTGGAAGTCTTCCTGAAGAGGAAGAAAGACGAACCAGGCAGCCACCCCAAGCAGCGTCGGGTAAAGCTGGTGAATCTGTCAGGGTCTTAATGGTAAAGCTTGGTTCTTCCTGAGGGAAAGGACTTTGTAGCATTCTGAGGCAACTGTTCTCTTTAGTTACAGAAAAGGCACTTGCAAAAAATTCATCTCACTGTGTTTAATTGAGAGCTCAGGAAAACTGAAAAGCCAGCATCAGGGGAGAATAAGAGGGATGGAATCATAGAGAAATGTGAGCTCAGTCATCGTGGTCGGGTCAGGCATGGTACAAGGGAGGTGAAAATAGTTCTCACCTGAACCTCTCCTCAGAACTGAGGAGCAGAAGCTCCCCTCTGACACCTCAGCTGCCAGCACCTGCGTAACTGGCTCACCTTAGTTAGCTCATCCAGGAGCATCTAACTGGCCTCGTGTGGCTGCTTAAATTTAAGCTAATTAAAATTAAATAAAAATGTAAAAGCCAGTTCCTCAGGCACAGCAGCCACATTTCCAGGGCTCAGTAGCTACACGGGGCCAGGGGCTGCCATGTTGGACATCACAGAGGTAGAATATTCCCATGATTTCAAAAAGCTCTACCGAAGAGAGCTGCTATCCACTGTCGCTCATATGTGTTTAGGTTTTCTTCATGTTGAAACCTATTTTTTTCCCTCCATCTTTCCCAGGTCAAATTCTAAAGAGAGAGAATAAATGAAGAGAGAAAGAAAGAGAAAATCTAACTGCTTTGGTTCCCCACTCAAAGTAGCTCATCCAAGAAATCACTGGCTGCCATGGAAAACACAGAGAGCCCAACAGAAAAATGGCCGAAACCTAAACACGCAGTGCACACGGGAGCACACACAGCACATCCCAATGGCCAGGAAACGTGAAAAGGTGCTCAAATGCGTTTGTCCCAGGGAAATACAAGGAGTGCAGTGAGATGCTACCACACACCTATCAGATTGGTTAAAATTAAAAGGGCCAAGTATGCCGAGGACTGGCAAAGAGGAGAAGCAACTTGGATCCTTCGTTGTTGGTGAAACTGTAAACTGCTACAAATGCTCTGGAAAAGTCTGTGTTAGTATTTACTCAGAGTAAACGTAGATATCCTTTATGACCCAGAAATTTCTCTCCTACCAGTATACCAGCAGAATTGTGTGTATGTGTTTACCAAAAGATACCTCCTTGAATGTTCACAGTAATGCTATGTATTATAGCCTTAAGGCTGCCAAGCAATATATGAGCTATACGAAGACTATTAGTTGTTGTTTGATTGAAATTCAGATTTAATTGTGCATTCTTTATTTTTATTTGCTAAATTTGGCAACCCTGTGATAACGTGCATACAGTCACAGGCACAAAGGAATGAACACAACTGCGTTTCAGTAAAGCTTAATTTACGAAAATAGTGAGCTGGCCCAAGGTCATAGTTTGCTAACCTCTGCTACTATGAGAATTAACAGCTATGAGAATTAACAAGTCATGTCTATGTGTAAAAATATGGATGAACCTCACAAAAATAACATTGTTAAACAATTACATTTACACAACATTTTAAAAAGAGGGAAAGCTGATGATGGTGTTAAAAGCCAGGGTAGTGGTTACTTCAGAGGGGAGGGCATGAGGGCGGTCTCTAGGGAGCTGGTATTGTCTATACATTTTGTCTGGTTGCTATTTACACATTTACATTGTAAAAATTCATCATGCTGTGCCCTTATGACTTGTGTGCACATATGTTTGTATATAATATGGAAATAAAATATTTATATAAAACTAGGTCAAATTATCTCAAGATCATTCCCATAAGAAATTATTTTATTTATTCTAATATCCAAGGTTTTTTTTCCCCCTTATTGTAACATTCATTCATAATCTTTATAGACAATTTAGGAAATACTGCTATTTAAATGATAAAAATTGCCCTTGGGCCTACAAGCCAGGGAGAAATAGTGACATTTCTCTTCCTCCTACCCCAGCCCAGCTTCACTTTCATTGGATTTTTCTTACAGTGTCAGCATTTTAATGGTTACATGGTATTTTATTATGTAAAGATAACCATTTTTTGTTATTTAGTTTTTATTTCACAATCATAAACTTAACTGTGCAATCCAGCTAGACTTGGAGGAATAAGGCAAATAGAGAATACGAAGATAAAAACAGACGCCCACCAGGTGTGGTGGCCAATGCCTGCAGTCCCCAAGAGGCTGGGGCAGAAGGATTCCTTGACTCAAGAGTTGGAGGCCAGCCTGGGCAATAGAGAGAGACCACCTCTCTAAAATGCAAAAACAAAACACACACCAAATTTATTAGCGCTGTCCACAGTCTGCGATGGCAATCCTGCTGGTCTTGCCATCTGTAGACCCAAAGTGCTCCACAAATCCCATAATATTCACGTCCTTTCTCACCTTACCAAAGAAGCTGAGGCTCCAGCCACATACACCTGAGCTGGCAGGTTCGAAACCAGGCCTGCCAAACAACAATGACGGCTGCAACCAAAAATAGCTGGGCATTGTGGTGAGGGCCTGCAGTCCCAGCCACTTGGGAGGTGGAGGCAGGAGAATCACTTGAGCCCAGGAGTTGGAGGTTGCTGTGAGCTGCAATCCCACGGCACTCTACCCAGAGCGACAGCTTGAGGCTCCATCTCAAAAAAAAAAAAAAAAAAAATACCCCAAAATAAAAACCACATGCTTGTCATCCAACCACTCAGTTCTGGCGATGCACACAAAAAACTGGGAACCATTTGTGTGGAGGTCAACATTTGCTATGAAGATGATGCAGGACCTGAACGCCTCAGGATGAAGTTCTTATCTTTGAATTCCCCCAGTAGCAGCCACTGCCAGGCTAGTGTGTGAAATCACCATCCCAGCATGGAGAATTCTGTGTCAGCAGGCACTCGTAACCGATCCTTTCTTTCCAGGGCTCAAAGTGTGAAAGTTGTGTGCTGTCTCTGACACTCTGTGTGCAAATAGCTCAAAAGAGATGTGACCCAAGATCTTACCACCACAGCAATGTGGAATTGGCTGTGGTGGGATTGGCTGTGGCTGGTACCAGTGTCTAGCAGGCAGCCTAAAGGCAACCATTTATTTAATCGCTTTTTAATTTAATTTGATTGTTATTTAATCTTTATTACAGAACAAATCATTCTGTTTTTTTGATATTATCAATAACTGTGATAATTGAACTAAATGCTACTTCAATTTTTTGCCTATCCATGTTTATGTCTTCAGAAATAAAAATAGGAGGCCAAGTGCAGTGGCTCATGCCTATAATCCTAGCACTCTGTGAGGTTGAGGCTTGAGCTCACGAATTCAAGACCAGCCTGAGCAAGAGTAAGACCCCGTCTCTACTAAAAAAAAGAACTAGCTTAGCGTTGTGGCAGGCACCTGTAGTCCCAGCTACTGGATTGCTCAAGCCCAAGAGTTTGAGGTTACTGTGAGCTACGATGATGCCATGGCACTCTATCCGGTGCAACAAAGTGAGACTCCATCTCCAAAAAAAAGAAAACAGGGTACACACATTGACAAATTGCCAGATGCTTGTTTTTATTATTGTAAATGTTATGATTGATGCTTCCTATTAACCCATGTGAGTATCCACTCTGAGAGAACTGAATCATGTCCTGATTCAGCAAATGAAGGTATTTGAAGCAACTTCCAAAAAATGTAAACATGGTAGTTGAGAGAACTAGCAGTTAGGAATAAGTGTTCAAGAGAAAGAGAAGCACCTTCGGTGACCATGGTTACCTGTCTTTCTAGGTCATGCAATATGTATTAGTTTGCTAGAGCTGCTGTAACAGAGTACCATGGAAATGTATTGTCTCACAGTTCTGGATGCTGGAAGTCCAAAATCCATTCCAGCTGGTGGTGTCGGGTCCTTCTGAGGGCTGTCGGGGAAGGACATGTCTCTCTCCTCAGCTTGCCCATCATCATCCGCGCCATCTCCTCACGCTATCATCCTCCTACACGCATCTGTCTCTCTCCAAAGTTCCCCCTTTTATAAAGACACCAGTCATTGAATTAAGACCTACTCTTATGACCTCACTTTAACTTGATTATCTCTATAAAGACCCTCTGTCCAAATGAAACCACACCCTAAGGTCCCAGAGGCTGAAATGTCAACATATGATTCAACATATGCATGGGGATAGGGAATATATTTCAACCCATAACAATGGATAAACCCAAATAAAATAACTGGTTTTCTTGATCTCAGCCCTTTGCATGATATAGTCACATGGGTGTTGTTAAAGCAGTTGAACATCTAATTAAGTAACAAATACAGGGCCAGGCACAGTGACTCACGCCTGTAATCCCAGAGCTCTGGGAGGCCAAGGCAGGTGGATTGCTTGAGCTCAGGAGTTCAAGACTGCTTGAGTAAGAGTGAGATCCCATCTGTAAAAATAGTCAGGAATTGTGGTGGGCTCCTATACCAGCTACTTGGGAGGCTGAGGCAAGAGAATCACTTGAGCCCAAGAGTTTGAGGTTGCTGTGAGCTATGACGCCAGGGCACTCTACCAAGGGTGACCAAGTGAGACTCAGTCTCAAAAAAAAAAAAAAAGAAAGAAAGAAAGAAAGAAAGAAAGAAAGAAAGAAAGAAAGAAAGAAAGAAAGAAACATAAAGAAAGAAAGAAAAAAAGAAAGAAAAAGACAGAAGTTAAAAAAAAAAACTGAAGAATATAGCAACGTGAAACTTTTTAAGAATAATAGAAACAAAAAAACACAGTGTTCGTCCTGAATAATGTAGAATCCTTGCTGCTGGTTTCAGGGTTTGTTTGAAAGCTGAGTTCTTGCCTCTAGGTACACAGTCCTATCACTCTTGATCAGGAATTCTCAGATGAAGACTCCCGGCCTTCCATTGGTGAAAATTCCCTGGCCATACGTTTTAGACAAACCATCCTAAGTTAGCTTTCAAAATAATCCCCCGCTGAGGGTGTCATGCAATTTTCATTTTCTTTTTCTTTTTAAATGTCAAATTTCGGCTTTTAACCCCAAAATGGGCAGTCCATGTGTGGCAAAACCTTGTCTGCAAATAAAAGATGAGCTGGGCATTCAGTAGAGAGAAAATATTCTCTTTGTTCTTTTGGGTTTTGTAGTTTTCTTTGCTGAGAAATATCCTAGCAGACAGATGTGTCCTCCTTTGTGGCAGAAATATTTCAGTGTGTAGGATTTATTAATATATAAGAGGCCCATTTCCCAGCAGGTCATACGAGCCCTTAGATGCTGGATTTGAAGATTAGGGATGACTTAGTCCTGTCTTACATGGGAACCTTGTGATGTGGAATTTCTCATGGAAAGCCAGGCTTCAATACAGAATGTCAAGGCATATCATCTTTATGAGAGTATTTTCTCTTCACCAAACTGTGATTGTAACCTTTCTCTAGGGTTTTCTGTGCCTTCTCCCTGTGTCTCAACCTCCTAAAATAATATTTTGGGTTGTCAGAAGATAAACCAGCCTGTAAAAGGGAAGGGGAGGTATTAGAATGCTTTATTCTGGCTTTGCTTTCCTGCAAGTGACAGGTTTTCTTCTCTAAGATTTATGTTAATTCCTTTAGAAAATTATACTCATTTAAATCTAAACATAGTTAAAGCAAGCAACCCCATTACTTTTCACATGTATGTAAAAGAGATTCTGAATAACAGGTCATCCCCCTCTTGACTCATGCCTGTAAGCTAACTGTGCTTGAGGTTACACCACCTCTGGCTACAAGCCCACTAGAATTTGCAAGTTGGGTAACTTTGAGTACCGTCCATGCTAGGATGAGAAACTCTAAAGAAAAAGCTGATGTTTCAGAGGTGGACATAGGATTTTAAGTGAGTTTGATTGGGTTCCAATTCTCTAGTGGCAGATCCACCCAGCCTCATTTCCAGAAGCCTTTTCACAACTCCATCCCCACCTACCCTGCCTTGCTAAAGGCCTATCTACCTTACTGGGATTCTGGGAGCCCATGACCCTGCCTTAGGAAAGCCAAATCCACTGTGAAATTTCAAGAGTTTTGTGAGCCAGTTGTTAAACACAGTCACCATGAAACATTAAATTGTATAAGCTTCCGGTTTAATAAATTACATTGAAAAAGGTAATAAATGCAAAAACTTACTGCTTGTTAATTGTCACTATGGCTTGCTACTATCTTGTCTTACTACTTTCTGTCTTATGGTTTTCTCTGAATCCGAATGGTGGAAACACTGTGTCAAGATGTGCTGCTGCCCCAACTCCACATTCCATGAGGGTACAGGGTTGGTGAAATGTCAGTCAAGGTGGGAGCATTTACATGTGGAATCTGCAAATGCCACAAAGTCTTCCCCAACAGAAGCAGTTGTTAAATGTTTACTGCACCAGCACCCCCCCACCACCACCCTGCATTGGTAAGGGAAGAGAGTAACCTTTAACTGGTACGCAATGGTCTGCATTTTTCTCTCAGGATTTCATTTGGTTGTCGGATTCTAGGAATGGAAACCCTAAAAATGGGTCACGGTACTCAGCGTGTGCAGAAATAAGAGTTGTATGAGAAGGTAAGCTGTGAAGAGCCTCGCTCCCTACTGGGTTTAGGAGCTGAGTGTTTTTCCTCAAACAGGAAAGAGGAATTTGGTGATAGGTTTAGCGAGGGTAGTGGTTTTGAACCAGGAAAAGAAGGAAGTCGGCTGGGACTATTGTAGGTATCAGATGGAATGCAGCCAGTTCTGGAATCACTGCAGCAGCACTGTGACCACACAGCACACTTAGAACAGTGTCCCAACGTGCTAGCCTTAAAAATATTTTCACCAGTCTTCAACAGTGATAAAAAATAATCTTAAAAAGACGATGTACAGGGGAATTGCTTGAGGTCAAAAGTTCAAGACCCTGTCTCAATAAAAAATGTTTTTAAAAAATTATCTGAACTCAGCACCCGTAGCACAGTGGTTACAGTGCCAGCCACATACCCGAGGCTGGTGGGTTTGAACCCAGCCCGGGTCTGCTAAACAACAGTAATAACTGCAACAAAATATAGCCGGGCATTGTGGTGGGGACCTGTAGTCCCAGCTTTTGGGGAGGCTGAGGCAAGAGAATCACTTAAACCCAAGAGTTTGAGGTTGCTATGAGCTGTGATGCCATAACACTCTACTGAGGGTGACGTAGTGAGACTCTGTCTCAAAAAAAAAAAAAAAATTATCTGGGCATTGGGGTGCTCAACTGTCTTCCTGGGAGGGTGAGGTAGGAGGATTCTGGAGCCCAGGACTTCGAGGCTACAGTTAGCTAAGGTCAGGCCACAGTGCTCCAGCCTGGCGCAAAACCAAAACACCCAAAAAAGATAATGGAAAGCAAATGCAGAGAGTTTTTTTATAAAATGAAATATTTTCATATAAAGGATTGTTTTTTATTCTGGGATCAGAGGTCAATTATGTCAAGAATAATAAAAATTATTTTATTAGCTGCCTGAGGCTATTAGGAGGATGCAAAGTATATACAGTCAAGTGCCCATAATGACAGACTGGGCATACGATGGGGGTCTTGTAAGGTGATAGTACCACGTTTTCACTGTACCTTTTCTGTTTGGTGTTTCCATACACAGATGCTTAGCATAGTTAAAAGTGCCTGCTGCATTTAATGCAGTAATACTGTGTGTAGGTTTGCAGCTTAGGAGGAATAGGCTCTAAGGCATAGCCTGGGAGAGGTGAAGTCATAGCAGTTAGGTTCACATGAGTCCCCTCCGTGTCACTGGCACACCGTGAAATTGCCTAATGACAACTCCCTGGACGTTTAATGACGTCCTGTCTTTAAACAACACAACTGTGTGTAGGTGGTTTATATCTTAAAAATCACTGGGTCTCAGAAGTCCGTTTTGTGCTCATTTCTCCTGTTTGCATTGGAGAATACTTCTTTTTTCTTAGGAAAAAGAAAAAAAGGATCAATGTTATAAATGATGATCAAGTTTCCAGGCTGACCCAAAGCAAATGAATTTCAGAATAGAGTTGAAGGGGAGCAGTGACTTGTGGGCTGAACTCTGAACAGTCGGGAAAGGGAGCCAGAGAGAGGAAAGGGCACACCTTTCTCCTGGTCAGCCAGGGGTGGTGCCCAGGAAGCCTGGACCAGCTGCAGCTTGACCTCATCCTTGCCTCTCCTCACATTGGGCCTTGCTGTCTCCGCCGGCCTGCCCCATCACTAGGCCTCCCAGCACTCTGTATCCTCCATCACGGCACCTTCGCAGGTCTGTCTGAACTCCTAACGTGCTCCACGTTCCAGAAATTACTTGCTCCCTACCCTATGCCCTTAGTCAACTCACCCATCCATTTTTCCAACCAGTGTCTCAGGTGTCATTGAGCCGATTTACACCATTGTGTGAATGACTGATAGCCCCTAATCTTCCAGAATCTTCTGAATTTCTAGGAATCTCATAAACACAAATTATCTTTAATTGGCAGTTTCTTGTGAAATTAAAACACACACACACATAAGGCAGAGCAAGATTTTGGGGGAAGGAGTATTGGCCTAGGGCAGAGTGGGGTAGGCAAGTCCCACAGAGGCCTACTGTCAGAGAATTGCTTTATCCTCCCAACCATGGCTGGGATTTTCACAAACTCCTCCCTTTGACCCACGGATTTTCCTGAATTGACTAAAGCTGGATTTGTAGCTAATCCTTATTTTGACAATTGCCCACTGGTACGAGCAGTCGCAGAATAACAAATGTTTCAAGATTAAACGTTACAATCCTCTAAACTTTTTCAGATGCATATTTGAAAAGCTTCCCATTTCCCACAAGGAGTAATAGGAACCAAGGAACTTCCATCCGTAAAAGGAAGATGGTGTGAGGTGAACTGTGTGTACGTCACACACGTGTGTACTGGGTTGCAGGTTGCAGATTTATGGAGGCATGCACACTTTGTTACTTTGTAAAAGCTTGATATGTAATTAAACACACAGAGATGTTACAGAACCTAGCTTTGCCCATCACAGGAGACATGTCTTAGCTCTAAAATCCATACTACTGTCTGAAATTCCTCTGTCCAACTTTCCTCTTCCCAGTCCAAGGTCTTCCTGCTGTGGTTACTGAATGTATATTCTATTTACAATTCTAATCTCATTGCTTCTTTTTTTCCTAGTTAAATGCATTCTTCCTCCTAAATTTTCTACAGAACAGGTGTCTTTCTGTGTTTGAACTGCGTGTAGAGATATTATTCATAGTTAACCAGAACCCTATTATCAGCCTTTTCTCTTTAGTACTAAATGCTCCTCAGTTAGCTGTAGTTGTTTATCTACAAACAGAAACACTTACAAAAATCACAATGGTAATGAAAAACCATCAGGTGTAACCTGTAGAAGGGGGTCTGCATGATGGTGATCGCTGTGGATGGTCTCTGATGTGTGCTAGATTTTGACCATGCACTTGTGGATAGTGGAGGGCACAGCCCTGCTGCAGGTGAACTGCACGTGGCCCCAGTCTTGAGGAACTGATAGAGTAAGGGCGCATCTCTCACTTCCCCACAGGAGAGTTCACCAGAGAAAAGGGGAGAAATCTCTTAGGAACTCGAGTTGAGGTCAGAGGGAGACATTTTCAAAATGGAAACCATTTCTGTTGGGTTAGGTTGAAAGGCAGCAGAGAGACTACTTGATGCTTATATTTTTTGCTAGGCAGCACCTACTTACTTTTCATTCTAGAGAGTCACTATCAGATAGAAATATAATACAAACCATCAGGGCAGGCCAGGCTAGGTGGCTCATGCCTGTAGTCCTAGTACTCTGGAAGGCCGAGGCAGGTGGATTGCTTGAGCTCAGAATTGGAGACCAGTCTGAGAAACAGCAAGACCCCGTCTCTACTAAAATAGAAAAATTAGCCAGGTGTTGTGGCAGGTGCCTGTTGTCTCAGCTACTCAGGAAACTGAGGCCAGAAGATCACCTGAGCCCCAGAGTTTGAGGTTACTGTGAGCTATGACACCATGACACTCTACCCAGGGCAACCCAGTAAGACTCTGTCTCAAAAGAATTTTTTTTTCAAAGAAACAAGAGCAATAGATTTTAATAATGTATTTAACCAGGCATAGTCAAAATATCATTTTAATATGTAATCAATTTAAAATGATTCACTTATTTACATTTTTTTCCTACTAAGCCTTCAAGATCAATTTGTGTTTTGCACTTTCAGTCATACGTCAGTTCTGAGTAGCTGGGTTTCAAGTGCTCGATAACTTCCTGTGGACAGTGGCTTCCACGGGGGCAGTGTACATCCAGAACATTACACCCCACTGCTCACATTTACTAAGGACGGGCACTTTTCTCTTTCTTGTTCTGTTGCCACCTTCTAGAGTGAGAAATTGGATGGGGGGAAGAAAAGAGATGGGGTAAGCCATTTTAAAAGTTTTCCTAGGAGCAGTTTAGCGATACTTGCTAAAGTTAGCGAGGCTTGCTAAGACCCTGAGGGGCTTAGGCCTGAAGAGCATCCTTTGTCAAACGCAGACTTCCTGTGTGATGGATCAGAAGCATTCTCTGCATTCTAGGGAGCTTGGTTTCTGTCCTTGCAAGCTCATCACCCACTTGACAAGCCTGGCCTAGCTCTTTGCACAGTTTCCTCTGTGGTTGGGATGGAGAGACAGTCCCTGCCCCGTACTATCTATCTTTTCTACCTAGGATTACTTAAAGATAACCCACTCTGGCTTCTGATCTTCTTTGAAATGCAAGTTCTGCCTCAGAGGGAATGTGGCTGATAACAATAGCTTTTCGGGTGTTTGGAGTTTCCTAAGTGAACTCAAAGGTGCCATTGTAACCCATGCTCTCAAAAGTTTGTTAGGACTTGCACTTAGATGAAGAATCAAAGTTTCTGAAAAAAAAAAAAAAAAAAAAAAAATCGCACTGATTTGATGATTAGTTTCTAGCAAAGTTTTTCAAATTTAAGTGTGCACAGGAATCCGGGAGGGTGTATATTAGGGCAGTGCCATGGAACCACGTCCTGAGAGGCAAGGCTCTGCAGAGCACCCCAGGTGGTTGTGGGGAAGCAGCCGGCTCTCTACAGTTTAGAAATACTGGTGGGGACCAGAACCCACTTTCCTTAACGGGGAGCCTCTTGCTCAGTGTCACCAACTGCCCGATGTTAGGAGGTTAACACAATAAATCACTTGCATTATAGTATAAAAGTCTGTCTCAAATCCTTTTTGCCCATTGGAGAGCATCCCTTGGCAGCATAGAATTCTAAATGCCTTCATGGGGAAAGCGTCTGCTAAGAAGTTTTTTTAAAGAAAAGTAAAAGGAATATTCAGAAGCTAAATAAATATATCAAATATCACATAGGGTGATACTAAGTTTAATGTTGATTTGTTTCCCTATCCTCCCTTAATGAACTTTTTTTTTCTTCTGTTAACTTTACGACTTAATTGGAAATGTTACTGGATGAAGAGGGTCTGGCTGCCTGACCCTGTCAGTCAATACGCAGAGATGGGGTCAGGTCCACCAGACTTTGTCAGAAGGCCAGTGATTCTGGAGAACAGTGTGTGCGAGTAGCCTCTCCAAGACTGTTCTGTTCTTCTGTTCCCCAAACCACAGTTTTATAAGGTTCAAAGCAAAGACCACATTAACTCTTACTTTAAATAATAATCAGCACAATTCAGTGACCTATTACATTTCCAATTCAAAAGTTAATTTCCTAAATCGTTTCTCCCAAACTATTCAAGGTGCTTGCAAAGCAATAAGAATGGAAGACAGGAAGTGAAGGTCAAGTAGGGCCTAGTGAGACCTGATCAGCTGACTGGTCAGCTCTAACCTGACTGACTCCATCTTGTTCTCACCACATGTGCTTTTCGTAAGGTTCTCTTTAGATGAGTGAGAAAATAGAGAGACACAAGAAACGAAATGGCCCCAGAACTGTCACTCAGAAATGTTTGCTTTTTTATAACCGTAAGAATGGATTCCTGACAAATTCTGTTTTCACCTACTTTTAAAAACTTTAATAATTATCCTAAACTTTGTTGTAAGTTTAAAAATGTCTGTGTCTACATTATTATCTTAATGATAGTTTCTTCTATGGCACGCAATCATTTAATTCTCTATTTTAGAGCTTTTAAGTTGGTTTTTCTTTTTTCTTTTTTTAAAACAAAGCTGTGGTAAAGATTCTTTGTACGCATCTCTTTGGGGAATGAGCTTGGATTTTTAATTTAAAAGAATATAGAAAGCAGAAACTAATAAACACCCATTTCTCATTCCCCATAATTAACTACTACTACTGTTTCGAAGGTTGTTTCCTAGCCTTCCCATGTATATAGATTTTTTTTTTAATGTGCAAATATTCTCTTTTAAAAAAAGACGAGAGACTTGAAGATAAAATGAAAATTACCTTAGCTACCACTTCTATTCTGGTCCGTCCTTCCTCTCTGCATAGGCAATAACTATGAGATGGGTACATATCATAATTCCTTTTTACACATTTATGTAATATATGTTTCCAAACAGTTTGGATATTCCTGGGGTTTTTCTGTACATATATTGCTCTGTACATGTCATTCTGCACTTTGGTTTTCTCATTCAGCAATGTTTCTGAGATCCATTCCTATATAGTCTTATGAGGAAACTTTAAAAAGTTTTCTTGGGTGGCTCCTGTAGCTCAACAGAGTAGGGTCCCGGCCCCCTATGTTCCCTATGCTGAGGTGGTGGGTTCAAACCCAGCCCTGGCCAAAAACTGCAAAAAAAAAAAAAAAAAAAAGGTTTCTTTTTTCTTTTTCTTTTTCATTATGAGTAATAATAGTTGTACATCTTCATGCAGTACCTGTGTTGCAGGAAGACAAGGCCCAATGGAGAGAAAGAGCACCCAAACACCACGTTTATAAGAGGAAGGGCTTTATTCACCAGCCAGGAGCTTACGGCATAGAAGAATTCCAAATGGCCACACTCCCCACTGCCTTGCTCTTTCCCTTTTTATTGATACTCAAAAAGTTCCACCCCACAGGTACCCTTCTCATTGGCCAGTTTGAATCAAGCGGGAGATGCTATTCCAGGCTCTACAGAACTACGGGATTTCACAGAACTTGGAAATTTCCCAAGAGCTGAGTCACCATGGAGAGCACCCTGCAGGTGTATCCTTGTGGTCTCCTTGAGGAGACCTGTTCTCCTAGACCTCACCCTTCCCGGGTATCCTTTCTCACCTGTGCTGCTTTGCTACAGGTGTACGATATAAATTAATCACATCTAGGTAGGTGGGTATCTTACCTGGATACCTTGGGCATCGTTAGGTAGAGAGGCTCTAGCGCCCTGCCCTGGTGCTGTCTCTAGCAAGTGCTCCGCCTGAGAAGAATAAAAGCAGGCGCTAGTGTTGGCGTGGCCCCACCCTCAGTCCCATCCCTAAGGACTGCCACGTCCAGCAGGAGGAACACTTCATCAACCCGCAATTCCTCTCGCCCCTCCGGGAGCGCTTTCAGAGAGGGAGCTGGCAGATGGAATTAAGGGCACTTGTTGATTATTTAGTCACATCCTACATCTCCTGAGTACCCACCCCTGGACTGGGCCTAGGGAAAAAAAAAGCCTGAGAGAGTCAGCAAGTAAGGGAGTCAGTGGGTCTCTCTCTGCTCCTGGAGTCAGACTTGCTCCATTTCCTTAGAAAGAGCCGTCTATGCAAGATTGCTCCTGTGGTCTCTGTTGTATTGGCACTGCTGGTGATTTTTCTCTCCTGAGGAACCAAAGAACCCGGATAATAGAACCAAGAGGCTGGGTTTGATACCTTGGTGTGTAGGGTCATTCTTTGGCCAAGAGCACACCAAGGGCCGAGGGCAGACTGCCACCCAGGCAGCATTTACCACTTCTCCTGTGTTAGGAACATTCCGATCCCATTGTTCTAGTTATCCACTGTTGATTACAGCCAAATCTTGTGCTATCAGACAAGGTTCACTCAATCTAACTAACTATATTTTGCACCCAGTAGCCATCCCCACTTTGTGCCCCCCTCCGCCCTTCCCCTGGTAGTCTCTGTCCCCAAGAGATCAGCTCCCACACATGAGAACACGCAAGATTTGCCTTTCTGTGCTTGGCTTATTTCACTTAACATGATGTTCTCCGGTTCCATTCTCGCTATTGCAAATGGCAGAATTTCGTTCCTTTTTGCGGCTTTATGACAGTTCATTTTGTATGCACCACAACGTCTTTACCTATCGTTCACTCATGGACATTCAGGTTTATTCTATTTTATTTTCTAAAGACTGGGTCTCGAAGTGTTGCCCAGGCTCAAACATCTGCCTCAAGTAAGTGATCCTCCACCTCAGCATTTCCAGTAGCAGGGATTATCGGCGGGGCCAGGGCACCCACCCTCACTGCTGTATATCATCACTTCACCAGATCTTATTGCTCTGTTTCTTATCTATGGACATTTAGGCTTCTCCCTCATTTATAACGATCGCAAATAATACATGAACTTGCATGTTTTTATGTGTTTCTCTTTGTAAATGTGCATATTTTTCTCTAGATTAGACAACTAGAAGTAGGATTATTGAATCATAGAGTAAGCATAGTATTTTTTTTAATAGTGTCAAATTTATCTTCTAAAGTGGGTACAGAAGTCCCCACTTCACTATGATTTCATCTGCTGTGGTTTCAGTTACCTGAGTCAATAGCGGCCCCAAAGTATTAAATGGAAAATTCCAGAAACAAACAATTCATGAGCGTTACATTGCCCATGATTCTAAGCATAACAATGAAATTTTGTGCCGTCCTGCGATATCCCAGCCGGGACATGAATGCCCCCCTTTGCCTGGTGCATCCATGCTATCCAGGTGGTTTGTATGGGAGAAAACAACCCTTGCCCACCTACCTGCCCAGGTAGAACTAACCCACCCAGGAAGAATTGACCATATCTCCCTTCCAGGCAGTAGTGGGCAGACAATCCTTGTCTTCCTACCCCTTTAAATCCCTTGTCCACCATTATTCACATGTGGATTTCTGCCCAGTGGGAGATCCCGCCCCACCTGCAGCCAGGTGGAATAAAAGCTATTTAATTGCACAAACCAGGCCTCTGTCTTCCTTTCGTCTTGCACCTTGGATAGTCTTATCTTTGTTTCAGTAACCTTTCATTTTGATGCCAACCCCAGGATGGGAAAAACCCCTGGGTGGGCTGAAACACCCCGTTGGACCCAACAAGACAGAGTCCTGCTCCCACAAGACTCCTGCTCTGAGGGAACCCCTCAGACCCCTGCCCGAAATTCATCCATGTATTGGTAAGGTGAGCTTTTTCATCTAGAATCCCTTTCCTAACTTTTTTAGACTTCTCTTCCCATCCTCTGCTCTTAACTTCCTCTTTCCCTTTCCCTCCATCTCTGAAGCTCTTCTTTCCTTTTCCTCTACTTTCTTTTTTTTTGTCTGGTGGTTTCCACACATGGAGGCCTATACCTCCCTGATCTCAGCCCCGGCCACCCCAGCAAGCCAGACGCGCCAGCCTGCCCAACTCACCAGCCTGCCCCGTGCCTCATGGTTGGGGATGCCCTCTTGTAGACCTGGGCTCTGGCTCCTTCCCCAGCCTTGCCCCTCTGGTGCCCTATGTGGTTCTCGAGCCCTCCAGCTGGTTAAGGTCACATGCAGAGGCCAGGCCCTCTTTTGACTAAAGTCATATGCAGAGAGTCCACGTAATCCCCCAGTGCCAGCCTAGATGAGCCAGGCTGGTCTATCCATTGCCCTACTGTGGGTTGGACCTTTTTTGGTAGTTCCATGAGGCAAGCTCACCCGTCCAGTGCTCTCCGGGAGGTCTGAGTCACCATTTTTTCCAGTTGGTCTGACTTTCTTCTTCCTCCTCCTACATTCTCCCTTTCATCTCATTTCTTTTCCTACCTCCAGTTTTTGATATGGACACTGCTTGGCCAAAGGGCACTTGTTGATCATTTCCCTTGATCTCCTCTACACTGCCTTTTATCTCCAGAGTCACACATTCCTCCCTTTTTACCTCTAAACTGCCTTTTGACTAATCTCAAACCTCTAAAGCTCTGTCTTGACCTCAAACCAAAACATCTTATTTTTTTCTGTAATACTACTTGGCCTACATACAAGCTTGACAGTGGCTTACAGTGGCTTCAACATGGCACCTTTGATCTCTCAGTTCTCACTAATCAATAATTACTATTAAAAATTAGGCAATTGCTCAGAGATCCCTTATATCCAGGCATTTCTCATACTCCCTTCCCTGTGTTTGTCCTGTGAACCCTCTCAGGTTCTCCTGGCTGGGGTAACACTGGCTTCTCCTGACATCCTTCCAAAGTGCTCCCTGCTCCTCCCTAACCCCGTAGCACAATCCCTCCCTCCTCTCCATCTGAACACCCGGCAAGTTTCTCTGTGTGGGATACCTCTCTTCCGTCTATAACCTCCCATCATTCTCATTGCCCTCCAACCCCCATGTCTATATCTTTCCCTTAAAAATACCTCATCCTCCTCATCTTTCCACCACCCTCCATCCACCCTCTGCTGCATGTGGTAGGAAAAAAATAGTGAAATTTCTCCCAGGGCCCTCAGACCTTCCAGCAAGATCTCGTTGATCTTTCCTTCAAGGCTTTGATCAGCTTTGAGTGCCTCTCAAAGCTCTAGTATTGGCTCTCGCCATTAAGTAAAACCTGGCTACTTCTTAAAATTCTGTGAGGCATTTTGAAAAAAAAACCAAAATCTTCCCCAGGGTCATGCTTTAAGAACAGCAAACTTGGCTTTTGGGTAAAGCAGTGTCCCAACTCCATCTCCCCAAACCGTGTCCAGCCTGCTGAGGTCTGGCTGCCGGGTTTTTCTGAAGATCTGGGGCAGACACGCTCAGAACATGGCTGAAATTCCCTCCTGAGCCTCGCTGCAAAAGACTTAAGACCCCCAGAAAATCAGAATGCCTCTTGGATGCTGTCCTGGGAAACTGAACTCTAGGTATTTTTGCTTATAGACGGTAAGCTGATCTTTTCTCTTTTCTAACAAACACAGAAGCAACTTCCTCCATGCTGCCACCTTGTAAAAATGGGCAGAGATCTTGGTAATGGGTATTCGATGTGCTCCCAGGATTGCTGGCAGCCCTGGCAACTCCAACTGGTTCCCACCTCTCACTGACCATCTTCCTCTTTGGTTGTTGCCTGATAAGGTCACTAATTATGATTTTTTTCTTATTCTCAGTTTTGAACCAGTAACCCTCCACCCCATGTCTTGATTTATTAATGAGTCACCCTAAAACAATTCCTCATATCCTTGCCTTACTGGATACCAACCAGCTCAGACTGAAAAAGCGAAAGAGTTCCTGTAAATGCCAATCCCTTACCCCATCCCCTTTCCCTCCCCTCCCATTCTCCCATGCAGCCCCCACTCCGCAGGAAGAAGTCAAAGAATTACCACGCCCATCATCCCTCCTCCTTATAATAGACAAAAAAGATTGGAATGCTGGGGTCAAACCCCACCCCAATAAGGTGGACCCAACTAAAAGAATCAACCTCCTACCTTCTCCCACCAGATGTCCCACCTAAGAAAGGTGAATGAATGGGTCAACCCCCTACCCTACTGCACGGGATGTCCCACCTGGGAAAGGTAAATGGACCAGCCCCCACCTGTACAACAGATGTGCTACCTAGGAAAGGGAACGTCCCTACCCACAACTTTCCCACCTTTAAAACCCCACACCACGTGTGATTTCTTCCTGGTTGGCGATCTCACCCCCACCTGCACTCAGGTGGAATAAAAGCCATTTTAATTGCACAAACCGGGACTCCATTTCCCTTTTGTCTCTTGCCTTGGAATAGTCTTCTATCTTTGTCTCCGTAACATTTCAGTGAAGTCCTCTATTATCTGCAGTTTCCGGCACCCGCAGGGGCCTTGGAATATAGAGGCCCACATATAAGTGAAGATTGCTATATACCGATTTCATTTTCTAACACCAAAATGTATGTGTATTTTCAGAATCTTGCCAACGTTTGATACTGAAAAAACTTAAAATAGTTGATGGTTTCACAGATGAAAAATAGCAGATTGTTTTAATTTAGTTTCTCAGAGTAGTAGGGAGGTTAAACATCTTTTCAATTTCTATTAGCTAAACATACACACTATGTGCAATTATCTAATTATATTCTTAGAAGAAATAGAATACATATTTTTAGAACTTAAAACCCAGGCCTATCTGGTAAAACACAATATTTTAAGGCTTTCAGAATATATTTTGAAATTTCTATCCAAAAAATTTGTAATTGTTTATACATTGTCAAAACCATAAAAAATAATCCATTTTCCACACTCTCGCCAAACTTCGGGTTATTCATTTTGATCTTTTTTAATCAGACAGGGGAAAAAAAAAGTATGTTGCTTTAATTTTTCATTTCTTTGAGTAATAGCAAGGTTAAATATTTTTCCTTTATAAAGAATACATTTATATTTCTCCTTTTACATATTACAGTTCATGACTTCAACCAACTTTTATATTGGGGTATTCCTTTTCTTATTTACCTATTGTCATGTAATTTACAAATATTTTCCAAGTTTGACTCCTTTAACTTTATTTATGATAGTCTTGTTTTATATATATCTATATATAAAATAAATTATTAAAATATTAAATTATAATTATAATTTATAATATAATTATAATTTATAATATAATTATAATAATATATAATATATAATATAATATAATTTATAATATAATTATAATTTATTATAATATAATTTATAATATAATTATAATTTATTATAATATAATTTAAAATTTTGTTTTTTAATATTAATGTGTTTCCATATTTTCTTCCTCCTCTTTTGTTTTAAATAATGATTTCTGTTTCTTATCTCAAAATGCATGTTCATTATGAAAAAATTTTTTAACTATGAAAAATTAAAAGAAGAAAGTGAAACTCATATAATTTTACCATCTCAAGATATGAATTATTAACATTTCTTATTAGCATTAATTATTAACATTATCAACCCTCCAGATTGTCTATTCATACAGAATGTTTATGTAATTGTTTTACAAAAATAAAATCATATAGCACATAACCACTGCAACTTTTAAAATTCAAATGATATCACATGTTCTTATGGGTCATCAATTATATGCTACATAATATTACATTTGAGGATGTGCCATCATTTATTTAGTCAATCTCTTATTTTTGAACGTTTAAATTGTTTCCAAAGATGATTACTTTTGAAAGACTCTGTCTTGTTCTTTTATAAGACAGACAATCTTTCACAAACAGTCCCTTCCCGTGGGGAGAAGGTGGGCTCATTCAACAAATGTCAAATCATTCTAGGGGTGGAAATTTACATCATTCTAAAATATTGGATTATTATACTTCTTTCTCTGTAGGCTCCTGAAAATCCTAATCAGTAAGGTAAAGGTGTGGGTCCCTGGTATTTCTTCTTCCTTTTTAAAGACCTCAGCAAATGTGGTCATGGTCATCTACCTGAACGATCCCTCCAGAAATGTATACTGCCAACCTGCACAGTTTAAGCGGTGGTCCCATTTATGACAAGCCATTCTCTTCTGTAAAACAGTTGTGATTTGGGACTTTCAGGTAACGCTGCTGAGCATGGGATCCAGGGGTAATGTTCTAGAGCGGTGTTTTTCAACCTTTTTTTTTATCTTATGGCATACTAGAACCTATAGTTAAACTTCCAAGGCACACTTAAATTATGTTGATTGAAAAAAAAAAAAAAAGAGTAAAAGGCCAAGCATGGTGGCTCATGCCTATGGTCCCAGCACTCTGGGAGACCAAGGTGAGTGGGTCCCTTGAGCTCAGGAGTTCAAGACCAGCCTGAGCAAGAGTGAGACCCTTTGTCTAAAATCTAGCCAGGCATTGTGGCAGCACCTGTAGTCCCAGCTACTCAGGAGGCTGAGGCAAGAGGATCTCTTGAGCCTAGAAGTTTGAGGTTGCTGTGAACTGTGATGCCATGGCACGCTACTGAGGATGACAAAGTAAGACCCTGTCTCAAAAAGAAAAGAGTTAAAAAAGAACATACTTACTATTCTTTGAATTCCTTTGGAAAATAATTTAATTGATGTTCTTTAAAAATTTTCATGGCCACCTAAAATACTCCCACAGCACACTGGTTGAAAATCACTGCTCTAGACCATTGGTCCTCCACCTTCAGGGTGCACATCAGAATCACCTGTAGAGGCTGGGCATGGTGGCTCACACCTGTAATCCCAGCATTTGGGAAGCCAAGCTGGGTGGATTGCCTGAGCTCACAGGTTTGAGACCTGTCTGAGTCAGAGTGAGACCCCGTCTCTAAAAATAGCTGGGCGTTGTGGTGGGCATCTATAGTCCCAGATACTGGGGAGGCTGAGGCAAGAGAATCGCTTAAGCCCAAGGGTTTGAGGTTGCTGTGAGCTGTGATGTCACAGCACTCTATGAAGGGTGACCAAGTGAGACTGTCTAAAAATAAAAGGAATCACCTATAGGGGCTGTTCAAACTCGTATTGCTGGGACCATCCCCATAATCCTGTTTCAGTAGATCTGTGATGGCACCTAAGAACGTGCAGCTCTGACAAGTTCCCAGAGGAGCTGATGCTGCTGGTCTGTGTCCCACACTTGAAGAACCTCTGGCTGAGGCTCACTGCCTTCAAACTGTCGCATTGCAGTCTCTTCCCTGCTTAAACCTCTTTGCTTGTTTCCTCCTGTCTACAGGACAAAATCCAGACTCTTTGGCAAGGCACATGCTCTGGCCCTGAGCTCTTCCTCTCCAGACTCACTCTCCACACTTTCCTCAGCTCTTTGCCCCAGAAAGCTGAGCTGTACAGAGTTTGCCAGCAGGTTCTGTGTCCGATCCTACTGGGTACACTAACAGGACACTGGAGTTCTGGTCATTTTCCCCTGCGGATGGAGGGATCATAATGACTTCCTGCTGTTGCTAGACCCAGAAGATCTTCACCATCCCTTTTGGGTTTCTTTAACTCTGCCTATGCCTCTGTGAACAGTCTCCTCATTACATTCTTTTAAATTATCCCTTTTTGAAAGCTCCTTTTCTTTCCTGCTGAGACTGGTTGATGTAGGCTCTTGTTTTACTTCCCAGTCCCACGTCTACCCTCCTTCCAGTCAGGCATTTCCCAAATACCCTGCATTCACAGTTTTGTGCATTTGTCTGTGCTTTTCCTCTGGCTAAAAAGCCCTTTCACCTTTCCAGATGTGGACCCCTACTCCTCATCCTTCAATGTGTCGATTCATTGTTATTTTCTTCATAAAATTTGCCCCCTCCCATCTAAACTTACCCCATGTTTCTGGGACTATGCATATACATTATAAATATACACACACTTATATGTAGTGTGTGTATATATATAATTATAATACTCAACATATATTGGTAACGTATACTAGTAACCAAACTCAACATATACTGGTATCCATATATATAAGTGTGTATATATAATTATAATATTCAACATATACTGGAATACATTTGAACACCTCTTATAATTGCAGAAGTCAAACATGTCTTGAGTATTATAATTTTAATACAGTTTTTATTTTTTCTTAGAAGTGTGTATATTTTTTGACACCCTCCATATGTATAGCTTCATTAAGATATATTTAATATACCTTAACATTCATCCACTTAAAGAATATAGGTCAGTGGCTCTTATTCTCAGAGTTAGACATCTATTACTACAATCTAATTTTAGAACATTTCATCACCCCAAAAGGAAGCCCTATACCATTAGCAGTCACTTCCCATTTTCCAGTCCCCCTAAAACTTACTCCTAAGTTTTCTCGTAAGAGTTTTATAATTTTAGCTCTTACGTTTAGGTCTTTGACTCATTTTCAGTTAATTTTTGTGAATGGTGTGAGGTGGAGATCCAACTTCATTCTTTTGGATGTGAATGTACAGTTGCCCTGGTACCATTTATTGAAAAGACTATAGTTTTCTCCATCTATTGTCTTGGCATCATAGTTGAAAACCAATTCAACATTCAGTTGAGAGGGGTTCTGGAACTTTTTATATTTAATGTTACGATAGCACTTACCATGTTGATTTAATTTTATGTGAGCTTCCTGTGTCCAGAAATTGCCGTGTATGATAACAAAGGCAGAACATGATGCCCGACACCAAACAACACTCAATATGTACTCAATATTTAAATATAGCTAAATGTTTCCCTCTGTTAAAATGCAAATGATATCTGGGAAAAGACATTATTAATCCTGTAACATGGAATAGCTTATCAAGTTAAAAGATAATAGGGCTTCTAGGGAAAGAGACACAGGACAGATAGGTTTTAATGGATGAATTAGGGGAAAGGAAATATCTCAGCATTTGGTTTTGCCTGGCTAAGGGAATATCTGGTGTCAGGTACTCGGGTCTTTGAAATTTACTGTGGCACAAAAAACAAAACAAAACAACAAATTAAAACAACAAAATAAAACCCAAATTTGACTGTAACAAAAAGGAGCTGAAGAAGAATCCACCTAATTGATAGTCTTACTGACGGCCCACCTACTTTTAGGGAAGGCAAAAATCAAAAAGTTGGGCGTCGCCTGTGGCGCAGTGAGTAGGGTGCTGGTCCCATACACCAAGAGTGGTGGGTTCAAACCCAGCCCCAGCCAAACTGTAACAAAAAATAGCCAGGTGTTGTGGCGGGCGCCTGTAGTCCCAGCTACTCGGGAGACTGAGACAGGAGAATCGCTTAAGCCCCAAAACTGGAGGTTGCTGTGAGCTGTGTGATGCTGCGGCACTCTACTATGGGCAATAAAGTGAGACTCTGTCTCTAAAAAAAAAAAAAAAAATCAAAAAGTTGTTTGAGGAGATGTGGCTATTTCATTAAAATGGGATTATAGGTGGCTTGAGAAACAACACTTGGTTATGTGCTTAATCAAAGTGGATGTGCCTGGTCACAAGGTGCCCAGATGTTTGATTAAACACTATCTTGGGTGGATCTGTGAGGGTATTTCTAGAGATTAACATTTGAATTAGCAAATAGATTGCATTCCCCAACATGAGTGGGCCTCATCCAATCCATTAGAGGCCTGACTAGACCAAAAGACGAGGAGAATTATTCCTCCTTGCTGTCTGTTTCTGAGCCATGACATTGGTCCTCTTCTATAGTCAGGCTGGAACTTACACCGTGGGTTCTCCTAGTCAAAGAGCCTTAGGTTTGGACTGGAACTACACCACCGGCTCTCCTGGGTCTCCAGCTTGCAGAACACAGATTGTAGGACTTCTCAGCCTCTATAATTGTTTTTCTTTTTTTTGAGGGAGAGTCTCACTCTGTCACTCTAGGTAGAGTGCCCTGGCATCACCGTTCACAGGGACCTCAAACTCTTGGACTCAAGCGATTCTCCTGTCTCAGCCTCTTGAGTAGTTATGACTATAGGTATCTGCCCCAACACCCAGCTAGTTTTTCTATTTTTCATAGAGATGGGGTCTCACTTTTGCTCAGGCTGGTCTCCAAGTCCTGAGCTCAAGCAATCCACCCATCTCGGCTTCCCAGAGTGCTAGGATTACAGGCACGAGCCCCTGCACCCTGCTTAGCCCCTATAATTGTGAGAATTAATTCCTTGTATTAAACCTTTCTGTATATGTGTATATATATCCTATTGGTTCTGTTTCTCTGGAGAGCCCTGCTTAATACCACAGATGGAGAAAACAATGAATTTAAAAACAAACAAGAAGGTAATATGATTAAAAAGAACCGATGGCTCTATTGTAAGTGCAAACATTAGTAAGATTTTAACACACTTCACAGTTTCTTTTCAGATTTTGGTATTGTAAACCAGCGCTTCCCAAGGTTTTTCCTTGAAAATCATTTCGGCATTCCCTACCTCCTTATAAATATGTGGTACATTGGATTGTCTCCCGAACCATTTGTAAAGCCTTAGTGGTTTCCTCATCACATTAGTGAGTTAAATAAACATTTTCACAAGTGTTTGTTATGCTTGTGTGAGAGTAATGATTTTGTTCCCTTTCAAAAAATATTCTTTAACACAGTAGGAATAACACACATTCAACAGTGGGAATAAAGTCTCACCACTTGATGGCACATGATGCTGTGTACTGACAGCACACACAGGATTGGAAACAGCAATGTTCTCCTCTAGACTGGGGGGGGGGGGGGATTCAGTGCTACCTTTTCATTCTTCTCAGCAACCCCACTTCCAAACAGTATCACAACCATTTCACAGCCTACTGTTTTGTGTATTGGAGGTAATTCTGTGTGTAAATCTTTAAGGGAGAAATGAAAATCTGTAAAATAGTAACAGGCTTCAGTTTTGTCCCTCTTTAAAGTGAAATTATTTTATCTGCTTAGTTTTTTCTTTACATTTCAGCTCTCTTGGCCTTGCTTTCCCTCTCCAAAAAGTCTTTTATTTTGTTCTTTTTTTTTTTTTTTGGTATAAATGAATTTAAGTTTATTAGGCATAGGAAAAAAACTGATTTCTCAAAATCAATTCTTGTTAAGTTCCCTATAAAACAGCAGACTTAAAATTTCTTTCTTATGAACAGAAAATCACTTTATCTTTATCTTTGGTCCAAGATATGTTGGGTTGTTACAGCATTCTGTTCTTGTTTCATGGTATGTCTTCCCTGACCTCAGGGATAATATTCTCAATACTTATTCCCAGAAATCATCTCAGTGATAAAAGAGTTCTTGTGGTATTATTCTATTTCCTCAAGGTCGTATTGGCTTTTCCGTTTGCTTATATTTTGGTTTTCTGCTTAATCTTTCATGTTGGGAGTTTTCCACAGAGGGTGACAATCCCTGAGAGCAGGGACCTGTAAAGTGTGACAGTATGTTGGACTAAGTGTGTTGTATTTCCCTGGCACTTGTCCCATCCCCCTTAATGTGCTTTCTCCACTCTCCCCTACTCCCAGTCTGGCTGGCTACTCTTTCTTTTAAGATTCAGCTCAAGCATTGCCTCTTTTTTTGAAAGTAGTTTAGGTATCCCACCCTGTCTTAACAGTCTCACATGCCCCTGTCCCACCCACATAGACTGTGAACTGCAGGGACCTAATGCTGGCTCCCCTGTGTGTCCCTGTGTATGGCACATACATGTTGTCAGTGCCCCATAGTTGTGGATAGAATGAATGTGCATGATCTGTTTCTATCCTCACAATAACTGTGACATTCTGCTTGTTTTTATGGTTCTTTTTCTTTTCTTTTCTTTCTTTTTTTTTTTATACAGAGTCTCACTCCATCACTCTGGGTAGAGTGCTATGGCATCATAGCTCACAGCAACCTCAAACTCTTGGGCTCAAGTGATCCTCTTGCCTCAGCCTTCCAAGTAGCTGGGACTACAGGTGCCAGCCACTATGCCTGGCTATTTTTAGAGATAGGGGTTCGAGCTTTCTCAGGCTGGTCTTGGCTTCCCAGAGTGCTAGGATTATAGGTGTGAGCCACTGTGCCTGGCCTCATGGTACTTTTTCAAACTGAAATCTTTTGCCAGAAAGACCAACACTGATAAAATGTTGAGCAAGTAAATGTATTGACTCGCAAAAGAACAACCCTTACATTGATCATTTACAACACTAAAGTAAAGGACAAGGTAATGAGGTTGACAAGGGAGAGGGAGGTCTCAGGTGCAGTTGGCGCTGTGCTAAGTAGGCACTCTGGGTACTTTATCTAAGTTGTTCCTCAAAGAAATCTGTTGATTTATTGATGAGATGCTAAGGCTTAGAGACATTAAATAATTTGTCCCAAATCACAAAATTATGCTTTAAAATTATGTCTCTCTGGACCATAAAACTGCCCTCTGGAGGATCAAGACAGGTAGGGTGTTCATTTAGGTGGGACTTGAGGTATCCTGATGGTACGAGCCCCTCCCCAGCCCACCGTAGCCCTTTATGCCTGTGCTTAGAGCACGGATGTCCTTTCTGTTTGGAGTGTTGTACTGTTTTCACATGGAGGCTTTCAAAGAGCTAGGCAAGCAGCCTTACCGAGTCTCTGGCAGCAGAAGCCCGGACCTGGTCCTGTGTCTCCACTCTGGTGCATGCCCCTAAGTGTCCCCTTTGTGTTTATCAGCACAAGTCTTAGCTATAGCAATCGATAAGACAAGCCCTTCTTTTGCTAACGGCTGCATTAACAGGCATCTGCCCCTTTGCATCAAGAAATCTCTTTATGCTTGCCTACCAATCGACCAAAATAAAACATTTCCAATAGGCATGGCTCTCTAACTGATGCTGCTTTTCTGATGAGCTTAGCACTAAAAAGGCAGGCAAGGTAAACAGAACGGGGGTCCTCCTTTCCCTCGCTTTGCCTGCCCCTCCCATGGGTGCTGACCACAGAACTGAACCAATCGATGAGCCTTTCACATCTAAATGTTGTAAGCACTTCAGATGTTCAGGAAGGTTCCAGAATCTCTCTCTTTTTTTTTTTTTTTTGAGACAGGGTCTAGGTAGAGTGCCATGGTGACTTCATATCTCACAGCAACCTCCAACTCTTGGAGCAATCCTCATATCTGTTTTTCTATTTTTGGTAGAGATGGGATCTTGTTTTTTTCGCTTTTACTCAGGCTGGTCCCCTCTTTTTTTTTTTTAGACAGAGTGTCGCTCCGTCACTCTGGGTAGAGTGCCATGGCATCACAGCTCACAGCAACTTCAAACTCTTGGGCTCAAGCAATTCTCCTGCCTCAGCCCCCCAAGTAGCTGGGGCTACAGGAGCCCTCCACAATGCCTGTCTTTTGTTGTTGTTATTGTTGTTGTTGCAGTTGTCTTTGTCATTTTAGCTGGCCCAGGCCAGGTTCGAACCTGCCAGTCTCAGTGTATGTGGCTGGTGCCCTACCCATTGAGCTATGGTCGCTGCCTGGTCTTGAACTCTTGAGCTCAAGCTATCCACCTGCCTTGGCCTCCCACAGTGCTAGGTTTACAGGCATGAGGCACTGCACTGCAACAAGGTTCTGGAACTCTTATCCACAAGCCATTTTCCCACTTAGGAGTGTCAGAGAACTCACCTCACAGATGAACCTGGACCCAGAGCCTGAGGAAAGGGAGCGTTGGTGTTGTGGATCATGACTTATACACTGTTGGCCCCGATCAGTAGGTCCCGCTTAACTTGAGGAGGTCCGAGGCTGAATCACCCAGTTGTGATCTTCATTAGCAAAACAGTATTGTGTACTTTCCCTACCTCTGAATAATGGATTATTTCCTTTTATGCCTATGTGTGTGTGTGTATGTATATATATATGCATATATATATAAATATACATAGTAACTTTATCTATAGTATATATATGTATTTTTATTCTTTATTTTTCTCAGGCCATCAATCACTAACCTCACCCTCAGGCATGAGACAAGGCTTTGTTTTGTGTGCTCCTTCAGAGTACCTTTTTGACAGAGTAAGTCATAAGAGCTCAACGTGTCCTCTCTTTTTAATTTGTGGTTTTAATTCACCATAAAGCAATCTGATTACATACAGAAAGGAACTGCATTAAAAGCAAGTATTATTAAGATACTTTCTCTGGACACATTTGCCAACTAAAATATTAAACTTCCTTTAAAAAAGTTCTTGGAAATTATTAGTTTATCATTCACTTAAAGGTTGACATGTGTAAAATTACCCAGCCGAGGCCATGCGCCTTGCAATGTAATGGTGTAGTCTTCCAAAAGATGCGTTTGGAGGCCTACAGTGTTCCCTATTTGGGAGGTGGCATAATTTTTCTTGATTGCTAGAATGCTGGAAAAGTGTAAAATTTTAGCATTTTAGACTAATCTTGGAGGCAATGGTCAGTGTCCCTTTATAATAAAAATATAAATGCCCAGATGGAATAGTTTCTATTCCATCTATGCCACTTTTCTATTTGAACACATTGCCTGTATCTGCTATAAAAATAAATGGAATAAACTAAAATGTTTAAGTCCAAATAAAAATCACTGCCCCAAGCTATTTTTTGTCGATGCTCCTAGTATTAATTCTAGCTTATTCTCCCTCTTTAACCCTGTTCCCTTCCTTTTTCTTTGCTTAGAATTCAATGCTTGAAAAATCATCTGTTCCTTTTCAATCTCCTAGAAGAAGAGGTCACATTCCCGCCCCACCCCCAGCCAAGCAATGTTTCGGTGAGTTTGTGGTTGGGCGATGAAGGCCCTGAACCCATCTGTGCTCCTGGAGGGCTGAACAAGCACTGTCCACACAATGCAACAGCTGCTCCAGGAGACCGTTGCCCCTTCCCAGCAGAATGCAGGGGGACTGGGTGGCACTCACAGCACTGGACACCTACACTTTATTTTCTGTGAAAGGACAAGTGGCCTTAAGGCAGCCTATCATCAGGACCCCTGTCTCCTTTATTCCTAGGAGACACTGGTCTGCCCATCCCCAAGTGGTGAGTTAGTCACTGAAGGTTTTGGGGTGAAAGATGGTGCAGGAGGAGGGAGGGAGGTCTTAGACATGGAACAAAGCCATTTGAGAGCTTCGTGTGAGCCTAAGGCTTTGATTTTGTGTTTCCATCTTAAATGCTGGTTTCTATAGCTACCGCCAGCAACAGATACGAAGGGACCAGGCCGTGGCTTTTCACAAGAATTGTATATCACATTTTCTTTTTTGAGCTTTTCTTGCACTGAATGTCAAGTCAAGGATACCTACCTTAATTAATGGCTAAATGGGAATTGAGAATGGAGCGTAACCAAGCACCTGATGGTTCCACCATAAGATTTTCAGTACTTCAGTTTTCTGCCAGATGTAGAAATGTACACAACATGGAATTAATCAAGAAGAGAGTCTCAGAAGCCCAGTTTAAGCTTATTAACATTGTTATTTATTCCATTTAAATACCTAGTGTCAGATTTAGTCTGTTAATAAACAACTGATAGCAATCACCCTTTCTCTATTCTTCTTAAATTATTAGATGAACATTTTTTCCATATCATCAGACACTGTGAGGGTTCAGGAGTCTCATGGGAAGTTATAAAGACTCTTAATAAGAGCTGAAGGCCAAGCTGCATAACTTTACAGTATTTCTTTATTTTATAATTTATTTTCTCTTTAGTGGCCTGCACATTGTGTAAACAAGCCTTTACAAACTCCTTTCTGCCATACCTAGCTCTGCGATCAGAAGCTGTGATGCTACCCATGAAACTTTGCTCTAGTCAAGGCTGTGCTCCCAAACCAAACAATACCGAGACTTGTAAAAGATCTCTTCAACCTCAGCAGAGAACCAAAAAACAAAACAGCTTCTCCGTGCCTGGTGGAAATGATTACCAATGTGAGATTTCCCGCAGAGAAGCCTCTCTCCATGATGCATGGAAACATTTCCAGAACATAATCTAATAATAGCAAAATAAATAGAAATATTAAATAAGTACCCTAACAAACCCGTAACTCATACCACTAATGGAAATGCAGAGTGCTGATGGTGTGTGGGTTTCCCCTGGGACTCAGAGCATGTAAGAGGCATGCTCCCACTCAGGGCCGTCATACTGAAGTGAGGAATGTCACTGTGCTTCTCCATATGGAAAGACTGATGCACAGAAAAGGGACCGGCCTGCCCACAGTGCGCTCCCATGGAGGGAGCTTGCTAGGAGGCCAGCGTCCTTGTGTTCAGCTGAGGTATAGCCTTCTGACTCGCCCTGTTCTCTCATGTAAACTATTTCTCTTGTGAGGCTTCATTCTGCTTTCCTCACATCTCACTGAACCTAGTTTGGGATCAGGAAATAATTATTTTCACACACTCTTAAAATATATGCAAGTAATCTGGGTGCGGTGGCTCACGCCTGTAATCCCACCTCTGGGATTCCGAGGAGGCAGGATCCCTTGATTTTAGGAGTTCAAGACCCGCCTGAGCAAGAGTGAGACCCTGTCTCTACTAAAAATAGAAAAACTAGCCTGACGTGGTGGAAGGTGCCTAGAGTCCCACCTCCTCGGGAGGCTGAGCCTGGGGGACAGAGTGAGACTTTGTCTCGTAAAACAAAAAAATTTATCTAAGTAATGTATACTCATTATAAAAAACCTGAAACTATATTCGAGAAAAAAGAAAATACAAATCAACTGTAATTCTATCACTTGCATTTAAGTGCAGACCCGTTTAGATATTTTGCTTGGCATATTCATAGTATTCATACAACACATAAAATGAAGTTTTATTTTATAAAAAAGATTGTACAATACATAATTTTATACTTTTATTTTTTGTGCATGTAGATTGCTAATAAATATGTTAATAAATATATGACTACAACTTCATTTTTAATAGATAAATAGTGACCTATTATACACAGCCAATAATTAGATTAACTGATTCTTTATGTCTTGTACATTTACTTTTCTTTGACTTTTTTTGATAAAGTAGACACACAAAAATACTAGGGTAAGCATTTTTATAGTTAATGTTTGCACACATCCTTAATTAAAAATACGTAAGTGAGGGTTGATCAGTATTAGTCTAATGATATTTTCAAGCTCAGCAACCTACAGATCAAGTATGACCCAAACGCACATTCCTCTGAAGGATCCATATCTTATCTCCCTGTGGCACCACAAAAATAGCTGTCTTGAAAGAAGCCTTGAACTTTGCAGTTATTTCTACCTTGGCAATGTTGGCAGGCAGGACTTTAGTGTTGGGAGAGGGAGGAGGAAAAAGACTTAAAAGTTCTGACTAAATAAAAAGATGATTTTCTTTTCTTTCTTTCTTTCTTCTTTCTTTCTTTCTTTCTTTCTTTCTTTCTTTCTTTCTTTCTTTCTTTCTTTCTTCTTTCTTTCTTTCTTTCTTTCTTTCTTTCTTTCTTTCTTTCTTTCTTTCTTTCTTTCTTTCTTTCTTCTTTCTTTCTTTCTTTCTTTTTTTTGAGATAGAGCCTCACTATGTCATCCTCGGTAGAGTGCTGTGGCGTCACAGCTCACAGCAACCTCAACCTCATCGGCTTAAGTGATTCTCTTGCCTCAGCCTCCCAAGAAGCTGGGACTGCAGGTGCCTGCCACAACACCCGGCTATTTTTTCTGTTGGAGTTGTCATTGTTGTTCAGCTGGCCTGGGCCAGGTTTGAACCGGCCAGCCTGGGTGTATGTGGCCGGCACCTTACTCACTGAGCTACGGGTGCTGCCTAAAAAGATATTTTTCATTAGTGGGAGAGTCCATCTCTGTTCTACGTAGCATGTACCGAATATTAATATTCTCTAAATGACAAAAGTGACAGAAAATATTACTCATGCAAGGGGACAAATTATAAGCAATAAACTGAAGGTCAGATTGTCTTCTAAGAAGCCACATGGAAAAAGAAAACCCCTGATGACAGAATCCCACCAGCCAACAGATCTGCCTTGAAATATGAACTTTTATGGGATATCATAAATCCTTCTAGGAACTGCAAATCTCCTTGATCTTTCTGCCTGCTGTGTTTCAGAGATGTTTACAGTAAAACTGTAACCTAAGACTTGCCTTTCAGGAAAAGAATAACTGGTAATCTGATCCTAGAAAGCTTTCTGCACTAGGCTTTTTAAATGGTAAGCTAGCTAAAGGATTTTCCTGCCACCATGCCCCTGGTGGAGGGACATGGGGTGGGAACTAATCTGCATTGAGTCGGAGGCATGGGCTGGGCATGCATCCCTTCCACAAGCCCTCTGGCAACCCCATGTGTGACTCATTATTACCCATGTTATATATTGGAAGCTAAGATTCAGAGAGATGAAAATTTGCCTGGTCTTAAATACTGGAGCTGAACACAGTTCTGCCAAACTATAAATCATATGTCTTTCCTATCACAGTTACGTGCTTTAAAAGTCTTTCCTGTAACTGTGTCACCTAGATTTTGGTAATTCCTCTTTGATATAAAGTGCATGCCGGGGCTAGCCAGGCGACATATGACTTTGTGAGTTGAGACCCCATCCTTCTTCACGGTGGAAGCTTTCAGAATACAGATGCGAAGTCACCTCTGGCTTGAACAAAACTCCACTGCTTCCCACGAGTCCAAGTTCAGAGGGCTTACAAGTCTGTGTACTGTATGAGGTGCATTCCTGCAGGAGCCTGTAAACCCAGTACCCACTAGTGTACTGGGTTTTCTTCACCAGCTTGGTGGGAACCCAAGGCCTTCATTTCAACTTTCTATTCTTGGATAGAGGCTTGGAAACCAGACGCCATGGCTTGCATCTGTCATCCCAGCTACTCAGGAGACTGAGGCAGGAGGATCACTTAAGCTCAGGAGTCAACACTAGCCTGGGCAACATAGCGAGACTCTATCCCTAAAAAACTGAATGAATAAAACAAAAATGAGAAAATAAAAATAAAGAGTTCTGGAGATAGCCACATGTTGAGAAAGGCACTTACAAAACTCAGATGAGGAGTGTCGAATAATAGGCAAATGTCCCATTTCAATGGTTTATTTTAATAATTCAGTTAGGCACTGATAACCTTCATAATAATGATGAAAAGCAATAATAGCACTTAGACCCCAGCATGTGCCAGACACTCTCTGAGCATCTCACACATATTCTGACAGCAACTCATGTCCTGCAGTTCAGTTCTGACTCCAACTACCTGAAGTTGGCGCAGACCCCACAACTTAAGGGCTGAGTTCTCACAGGGCTGCCCTCATTTCAGGGGACCCCAGGATGCCTCCACTCTGCCTAGCTACAAATTCAGGGGTTCTGACAACCCCATCAGGTTTGATAATTCACGAGAGTAATTCACAGAATCCAGAAAATTGCTACACTCATCATTAGTATGAAGTTTACGAAGCCGGACCAGCTCAGTGAGGAGACGTGTTGGCCAGGCCAGGAAGGTGTCCAGTGTAGAGCCTCCATGCCTTCTCCTGTGGGACCAGGACCTGCCACTCAACATCCAGGAAGATCCCGGCATTGACTGAGCCCACGTGTTTGAGGTTGCAGTAAGCTGTGATGATGTCACTGCACTCTAGCTGAGGTGTCAGAGTGAGAACCTTACCTTGAAAAAAAAAATTAATGTCTCAAAGATCTACAAACACAGTCAGTTATAGAGATAGGATCAAAGTCAGGTCTCCCTGGCCTCAATATCTACCCTTGATCCAGCTCAGCCATTAAGCAGTATTGCACTACACGTGAACCCTTAATTCCCCCCCTGGACTGCTTGTATATGAGCATGGGGTGCACACAGGCACACACATACACAAGCATCCTGAATCTTGTCATCCTTCACTAGTACAGAAGAGAATGCTAGAGAAGTCCCAGTATCCATTCCCCTTGAGCAGGCAAGCCCTGGAGTTTTAGAGGGTACCTGGCTACTCCGAGTTGGATGCTCCATTTCCAAGCTCCTTTGTGTCTAGCTATGAGCATATGTGATGTGTGCAGTTTCTGCAGCATGTCCTTGAAAGAGTTTGGTTGCCCTCTGCTTTTTCGTTCCCTGCTTCTGAGGTCAGGAACAGCCTGGTGCTAGTGAGCCACCATCAGTCATGAGGACTACAGCAAGGCGGAGCAAGGAAGTGACAGTGCCCATCTCCCTGTCTGGCTTTGACACAGAGCCCCCTCTTTGTCCCAGAATGCTCAGCTACCACTGGGCAGTAATGTGTGAAAGCAGGGAAGGCCTCCCTTAAGGTACTATATTATCTCTACCATAGTATTTCAACCTGTATTTTAATCATCACAACCACCAACATAAAGGTTTCCTTGCAGGGTTTGAGATGGCATGGTGGTGGGAACAGGGTCACTGGTGAGTATTCAGCACGGAGGTCAGGCCACAGCCCTACTGTTAGTCTGTTGAATGTTTAGCTGTGGATCACTCCTGATTTTATCAGCATGAAATGGATATGCATTGGGTGGGTTATCTGTGTGATGAAACTCATTATTTCTACTGTATGGATGCAGTTTGTCAAATGGCAGTTCTATCCTTTTCTCCATCTGAAACGCTGTTGACAAATCTCAAAGAAAAGGAAAGAAATGCCATGAGCTTTCCTTGCTGCAGTAATTCAGACTCGTGCTCCAGATGCAGCCCTGCCTGACTGTGACAGGTGCTGCTGTTGCTCTGCATCTTGGCTTTGTCCCTAAACTGAGAGTGGCCTGACACTAAGCAAGCCAGTTTGGTGATTTTACTGGTTGGAGGTTCAAGTTCGATTGCAACCAGAATTTTGGCCTTTTGTTTACATTTCTCTTCTATAAGCTCAGACACATTTAAAAATATAACTTAACCGGGTGTACCTCATTGAAAAATAAGTGTAAAGGGCATTTTTCTAAACTTATAAAATCTGTAATGATCAAAAAACTCCAATTAACTTGGCCTTTTTTTCCCCTTTTTTGAGACAGAGTTTCCCTTTTCACCCTTGATAGAGTGCTTTGCTTGTCATAGCTCACAGCAACCTCAAACTCCTGGGCTCAAATGAGCCTCCTACCTCAGCCTCCTGAGTCGCTGGTGCTGCAGGTGCCTGCCACAATGGCTGGCTAATTTTTCTGTTTTTAGTAGAGACAGATTCTTGCTCTTGCTCGGGCTGGTCTTGAACTCCTGAGGTCAGGTAATCCACTCACCTTGGCCTCTCAGAATGCTGGGATTACAGGTGTGAACCACCACGCCCAGCCTCTTACCTCGGCCTTTTAAAACTCAAGGTTATATTTGCCCTGGTTATAGCTTCATGTTAAAAACAAATACTGAAACCTGATACAGGGCTATTTTTTTAAATTGAGTTCAATAAACACACATGCACACACATTTCCAAAGTGGGCCTCTGCTTTCCTAAAAGTCTTTTAAGGGATCAGTTTAATTAATGGATATTTGAAATTTAGAAAACGATGGGCTCATTTACATAGATTGAGATTCTCACATTACCTAGAAAAATTATTACATGTACAGGAGAGGACAAAATGAAGTAAAAATCAAAGCTTTCTTACATTCTGTTTGGGTTTCAGAGAAACATTTCACAGTGGTAAATGAAAGAGTAACTCTGAGGTCTGCATGTAAGACTGTCAAAGCATAGTCATGTTTGTATTTGAAAGACTGGGAAAAGTGCAAAGTAAGCAGGACAAAAGCAGGACAAAATTGCAAAGTAAGCAGGACATAGGAAGAGATGGGTCAGTCACGGGTGGTGGCCATCGTGGGGGGTACTGGGACACCTGCCTTAGTCCTCCCTTCCAAATTTACTCTCATACTCTTTGATGATGGAATATTAATATGGACCATTCTAATCAGCTAGATTTTATTAAATCCTCACTAAGGAAATATTTTTGAAATGGAATGGGGAAAATGGAAATGGCAGCATTGTATGGCTTTTATTTTACAGGGTACTTGGTGAGAGTGGTGGGATTAAAATCTTGGAGGCGGAGACAAGATGGCTGACTGAAGCCAGCTTTCCACAGAGGCTCTCATCCAGAAGGAGAGTTAAAGAACAGAAATTTAGCCAGTAACTTGGTATTAGAGCTGCTCTAAGAGAGAAGGTTGAAGAATGCACATCAACCCCGCTGAGGTGAGCTGCAACCCCAAGGATACAAACAAAAGGTACAAAATCCATCACCAAGCACACGGGAGTCCCCTCCCCCATGAGAACAGCTTGGAGTGCCCAACAAACAAAGGAGCAGAGTTCAAAGGTTCTCCCACTACACTCCACAGGAGAGATCCTCTAAAAACTGGACCTACCTCCCCTACTAGGGTGCCATGGCATTCTCCTGCCAGGCATAAAACTGTATAAAAAAGTATATATTCTCTACCTGCAATTCTGAGCTCCCAGCACTCCCCTCCACTCTCACTCTGAGGTCTGGAGGCCTGTCCCTTAGGAGTCCAGATTCTTGGGTGATTTCTCGAGGGGTGTGGACAAGGCCTGGACTGCAGCTGGTCAGTGCTGATTTTGTGGCATGGGGGTGAGGAGAGGACAGTTAGCTAAGAGGGAATCACACTGGAGCAGCACTGGCCTGAGGCGCAGAGCAGCAGTCATTTTTGGCAACAGTAGGGCTCACACCTGGATATTCCAAAGTGACACCCCCTGGCTCTCTGAGCAACGAGAGGAGGCCTGGCATCTTCTCAGGTGGCAACCACCATGGAACAGATCTGGGACAAAAATGCAGGCCCTGTGAGTAAAGGGTTTGCCTGAAGCAGTACCAGCCTGGGTGGTCCCCTGGTACCAGTGTGGGGACTAGAAAATGCATGCGCAGAGTCGAGATTCCCAGGGCAGGGCTGACCCAGAGGACTGCTTTACTGAGCCTAAGATGCACCCGGCCCTCAGGGGATCGTCAGCCTATAGACAAAGGAAGGCAGGAGGCTAGATCTGATTGCTAACCCTGCAGCAAATACAAACCTGCAGGAGCAAAGACAGGGCCTGAGGCACAGGTTCTGGAAACTCAAAACAGCTTCTCTTCAGCAGGGGAATTTAGCAGGGACAGAAACAAATTCCTGCAAAGTTGTTCTATTCTGTCAGTAACAGTAATCGGGGTGGTGCTGGAACTGAGTGAACACCCACCAGCCTCTATCAAGTGCCCGAGGTTGTCAGGCCTCATCTCCCCTTGCTGGATAGAGGCAGAGAGCAGTGGCCTGGCTGAGCAGACATAGATCTCCTTGTGATCCAGGCAGGTGCAACCACTGGAGTATCTGCTCATTGGAGGCAACTGGGTCACAGCCTTGCGGGGTTATCAGTGTCTGGGTGTGACAGAGATGCAAGGTGGGGAAGGAGGCATCAATCTTCCCAGACTAATCTATTTGTTGGGTGGGTCTTCCTGACTTCACGGAGCACTGGAGCAAGTCATATTTGAGTTGTCAGGAGACCGCTGCAATCTAGTTGCCAGAGACCTTTTAAACTCTCCCCCCTGAGACAGGTGCTGACTGAGATAATTGATTTGGACCTTTGGAATTGAGCCAATTGCCCGAGGACTATCCAAGTGGTGCCCTGGGTGTGTGGTTGTAGGAATGCTTGATTTTCCTTTTTCAATTATTTCCTGTGGGGGGGCAGGGTGACTTAATTGCTGGTATTTCTCCACAGCTGAGACATCAATCCAGAGTAACTATTTCACTAGGGTCGGACAGAGACCAGCTGAAAACAAGACAGAGCCACTTAGCCCTACCACACCAAACAGGTCCCCAGTTTATCTGGCCGTAGCACTATACAGGTCATCGACAAAGCTCCAGGGGAAAAGTCAAATGGTGTAAAATAATCATGGGGTGAAATCAGTGGAAAAACTCTGGTAACATGAATAACCAGAATAGATCAACCCCCCCCCCCCCAAGGAAAGATATGACAGATATAGCTAAAGATCCCATTCATAAACAGCTGGTCGAGATGTCAGAAATCAAATTCAGAATTTGAATCACAAACAAGATTAATAGAATGGAGGAAAATTTGGAATTAGAAATTTGAGGAGCACTTCAAAAGTCAGAATTTAAAATTCGAGGAGAAATTCAAAAGTTGTCCCAAGAATTTAAAAAATTTAAAGTCAAAACCACCAAAGATTTTGATGCACTGACGCAAGAATTTTCATCCCTCAAAGATCTGAAAAATACAGTAGAACCCTCAGTAACAGAGTGGAGCAAGCAGAAGAAAGGATTTCTGACATTGAAGACAAAGCCTTTGAACGCTCCCAAAATCTCAAAGAGGAAGAGAAATGGAGAGCAAAAATGGATCATTCTCTCAGAGAGCTCAGGGATAATTTGAAGAAGGCTAATATCCACCTCATTGGAATCCCTGAAAGTGATGAAGTGGCTTCACAAGGCACAGAGGCCCTTCCCCATGAAATTATGAAAGAGAATTTTCCAGACATGCCAAGAGATTCTGAAATTCAGATAGCAGACAGTTTCAGAACCTCAGCACGACTCAACCAGAATAAGACATCCCCCAGGCATATCATAATTAACTTCACAAAAGTTAATATGAAGGAGAAAATTCTCAAAGCAGCCACACGTAAGAAATCCATTACCTACAAAGGGAAGAATATTAGAATGACTGCAGATCTCTCTGCTGAAACTTTTCAAGCCAGAAGAGGGTGGTCATCGACTTTTAATCTCCTAAAACAAAACAACTTTCAATCCCAGATGCTGTATCCAGCTAAACTGAGTTTCATTTATGATGGAGAAATTAAATAGTTTAATGACATTCATATGTTGAAGAAATTTGCTGTAACCAAACCAGTTCTTCAGAATATTCTCAGACCTATCCTCCATAATGACAAGCCCAATCCTTTACCACAAAAGTAAACTCACTCAGAAACTTCTGATCAAACTCCAACTTCCGCAGTAGCAAAAGGATTAAAAATGTCCACTGGACTTTCGAAAAACTCAATACCCAAAATTTTACCAGACTTATCAATATTCTCCATTAATGTGAATGGCTTAAACTATACTCTAAAGAGGCACAGGTTGGCTGACTGGATACAAAAACTCAGGCCAGATATTTGTTGCATACAAGAATCACATCTTACCTTAAAAGACAAATATACACTCAGGGTGAAAGGATGGTCATCCATATTTCAGGCAAATGGTAATCAGTAAAAAGCAAGTGTTGCAATTCTATTTTCAGATTCAATAGGCTTTAATCCAACAAAAGTAAGGAAGGATAAGAATGGTCACTTCATATTTGTTAAGGCTAATACTCAATACGATGAGATTTTATTAATATTTATGCACACAACCAGAATGCGCCTTAATTTATAAGAGAAACTGACAGACATTTGCAACTTGATTTCCTCCAGCTCCGTACTAGTTGGAGATTTCAACACTCCTTTGGCAGTGTTGGATAGATTTTCCAATCAGAAGCTGAGCAAAGAAAGTTTAGATTTAAGCCTAACCATCCAACATTTGGACTTAGCAGACATCTACAGAACATTTTATTCCAACAAAACTGAATATACATACTTCTCATCAGCCCATGGAACATACTTCAAAATTGATCACATCTTAGGTCACAAGTCTAACCTCAGTAAATTTAAAGGAATAGAAATTATTCCTTGCAGCTTCTCAGACCACCATGGAATAAAAGTTAAGCTCAGTAACAACAGGAATCTGCATACTCATACAAAAACATGGAAGTTAAATAACTATGCTGAATGATAGCAGGGTCAAGGATAAGATCACGAAAGAAATTGCCAAATTTTTGGAACAAAACGAAAATGAAGACACGAATTATCAGAACTTCTGAAATACCGCAAAGGCAGTCCTAAGAGGGAAATTTATAGCACTGCAAGCCTTCCTCAAGAGAACGGAAAGAGAGGAAGTTAACAATTTAATGGGACATCTCAAGCAACTGGAAAAGGAAGAACATTCCAACCCCAAACCCAGTAGAAGAAAAGAAATAACCAAAATT
>CAUYPK010028929.1:0-10615 GCA_963574355.1 Loris lydekkerianus
ATGCAGCCTTAAAGAAAGACGGAGACTTTACCTCTTTCATGTTTACATGGATGGAGCTGGAATATACTCTTCTTAGTAAAGTATCTCAAAAATGGAAGAAAAAGTATCCAATGTACTCAGCCCTACTATGAAACTAATTTAGGGCTTTCATATGAAAGCTATAACCCAGTTACAACCTAAGAATAGGGAGAAGGGGGAAAGGGAGGGGAGGGAGGGGGGAGGGGGCAAAGGGAGGGGGGATTGATGGGATCACACTGCGGTGCCTCTTACAAGGGTATATGTGAAACTTAGTAAATGTGGAATGTAAATGTCTTAGCACAATAACTAAGAAAATGCCAGGAAGGCTATGTCAACCAGTGTGATGAAAATGTGTCAAACGGTCTATGAAACTAGTGTATGGTGTCCCATGATCACATTAATGTACACAGCTATGATTTAATAAAAACAAACAAACAAAAAAAAACAATATTGTAACATTCTAGTTTTTTCACTGAATAGTGAGTACGAAGGTGCTATTTTGCTAATCTTCTTATAAATATTTGCTTATATGGATGAAAATTTTTATAATTTTTAAAATAAACCAGTAAGTTGCTCACTACAAGAGAAATACTAATATTCCTCCTTTACATCAAAGTTTATATGTCACAATCTTGAAGTCATTTCTGCCTACAAGGCCATCAGATAAAATCTCCCCCAAGGAAGCCATGTGCAAGGTTTGTTTTTGTTTTTTTGTTTTTGTTTTTTTGAGACAGTCTCACTTTGTTGCCCTAGGTAGGGTGCTGTGGCATCATAGCTCACAGCAACCTCAAACTTTTGGACTCAAGTGATCCTCTTGCCTCAGCCTCCCAAGTAGCTGGAACTACAAGCACATACCACAACGCTCAGTTAGAGAGGGGGTCTCATTCTTGCTCAGGCTGGTCTCCAACTCTTGATCTCAAGCAATCCACTGGCCTTGGCCTCCTAGGGTAGTAGGATTACTTGTGTGAGCCACCACACCAGGCCTTCCATGTGCAACTTTAAACAGACAAAAACGGCTCATGCCTATAATCCCAGCACTCTGGGAGGCCAGGTGGGTGGATCACTTGAGCTCACAAGTTTGAGTCCAGCCTGAGCAAAAGTGAGACCCCTTCTCTACTAAAAATGAAAAAGTGAGGCAAGAGGATCACTTGAGCCCAAGAGCTTGAGGTTGCTGTGAACTATGACTCCATGGCATTCTACTGAGGATGACAAAGTGAAACTCTGTCTCAAATAAATAAATAAATAAATAAATAAATAAATAAATAAATAAATAAATAAAACAAAATAGACAGACAAAACCCAGTGAAGGCTCCTGGTTGCCCATTATTACAAAATGGGCTATGAATACACTATTTGGTCCTGCCTTGACAACTGCTGAAAGCAATACTGATTACTACAGAAGGATTGGCTTTTAATGTTCCAAGGCATTAAAAAAGTATATGACATTTTAGAAGCCACCATCTGCAGTCAGGCCAAATGATACCTTTGGTTTTTGTTGTGTTTTATTTGTCTGCTAAACTCACTTAGCCATCTGTGGGAAACTGCTCTGGGAATGCAGCCACTATTATACTCAGCTTTTTGTTCTTTGGTCTTTAACAAATTAATGAGGTGTTAACCAAATTCACACATGATAGACCACAACAAATTCATAAAATCTGAGGTTCTGGGCCGGCCCTGCCAATGATTGTAACCATCCGGCAACATTTTGTTGTGCCAAGCTACACGAAGTTTGCATACACACAAATGTTACAGAAATATCCTCTAATCTTTCAGACTAAGGGTGCTTCCTTAGGGGCAGAGATAATTATACCACCTGCACATATAAGCATATTAACTTCACAAGCTTCTAAGGGAGAATGGTAGAAAAATGGGGAATAAGTGAGAAATGAGTTCTGAACAAGGATCTTACATAAGAGGAAAGATGCATTTGTTTGAATTATTTCATCCAGATCCAGAAAGCAGTGAACTTTCCTAAGCATCTGTGGAGGAAAAAGAAAAAAAACATTCTTTCTCAGCTAAAGCAATGCAATCTGGTTCCAGTGGAGAGAAGCTCTCGAATCAGGCCATTTTCTCACTGGTTCTGCTAAGCTATCCCACCCTTATAAAAAACTGTTTCTCTCCCTACCCCAATGATCATGCCTAGAGAAAGAACTTTTTTCTTAACATTTTAAAATAACTTTCCCACCAAATAATCCCTTAATAACACACAGGTCACTTGTTTTCTTACTGTTCATTCTTTCATTTTAACACATACCTACTAACCCCAAGATGTGATACCTTTTGGACTGTAAGATGTGAGCTTTAGACATCAATTTGTGTGGCAGAATTGATTATCTATCATAATTATTGTTAACATCATAAGTCCTTTTTGAACACTGGGTGTTTTCAAAATGATATCATGAAGATGAGAAAAAAAGCTGGTCAGGGATTCAAAATTAAGTTTTATCCAAATCACAATTGCTCTTTAAAAAGGCATAGGCACAAAATCAGCCAATGAATCTGCCACAAGGGATGTGTTAGCACATGTTCACAGAAACCTTGTAAAAAGATGCAGTGAGCATGAAGACAGTATCTTTCTGATCCTTACTGTCATAGTATGGTGGCCACCAGCTGGTGACTAACAAGAAGGGAAGTAGCATAACCTAACAGTACAAAGTTTAGACCCCCCAACAGAAGACTGGCGTTCAAATCCTTAGCTTTACTGCGTGAGGCAACCTATTTGCCTAATGGGAGTCCATTTCCCCACCTGAAAAATGAAGAGGTTTAAATCAAAGTTTGTTGAGGATTAAACAAAATGGTCCTAGTAAAAAGTAGGTGTTCAAAAATACTTGTTATCCTCTGTAAGGTTTCTTTCACTTTTTCAACCAGCCTTCTATCACCAAGCTCATTTTCAAATTGCTCCCAAACTCCCTCTCCGTAGTAATCAGGACTCTTCCTATTACAAACAATGCTGAGTGACTTAAGCCAAAATAATAATAATAACAACAACAACATGTAGAAAGACCATACATAAAAAATGAACTTCACACTTGGATATTTATAGAAGCACCAATCATAATCAAATCACAACTGCCAATCAATTCATGAATGGATCAATAAAATGTGGTATGTGTATGCCACGGAATACAACTTTGATGTAAAAAAGACAGTGATCTAGTGTCTTTTGTAACAATCTAGATAAAATTGGAGACCTTTCTCCTAAGAAAAGTACGTCAAAAAGGGGAAAACAAACACTACATATACTTAATACTACGTTGGAACTAGTTTGAAATTCAAGAGGGTGGAAGTGGGGAGAAGATGATGGGTAAATCCCCCCCCCAATAGATATGTTGCATGACGACTGGGTGGGGTACACTGCACACTTTCTGGGTGAGGGGCACAATTATATAACTCTGACCAAAAATACGTGAAAGCAACCTATGTAACAAAAATGTATGTACCTCTGTAATATTCTGACATTTAAAAAATAATTTTAAAACATGAACTCTGATTTACAACCACTGCAGTAACTGTCCCAGGAAGCCAAACCACAACTCTACAGCAATCAGCCCAAAACATTCAAGACTTGGTTGCTAATTTCCAGCTCCCCTAATTTTTTTTATCCCAGTTCAAACTTAGAACTAGAAAAAAAAAATATATATATGTTCCTCTAGTCAACCTCATAGGATACCCCACTTCTAGTTAGCCTGCCTCCAGTTTCCCCATGCTCCAACCTCCAACTAAACATACCTTTACAGTCTTCTACTGTAAAGCTTTCCCATCCTGTGTTTGCCCACTAGTCCCTGCCAAGCACAAGTGATGCTGGCTGGATCCTTTGCAAGCACTAACTAAACAGCCTTTGCTTGTTCTCTTTTGGGCGGTCTTCATTTCCATCATGTGAAGCACAGGAGATGATGAAGGGATGGCCAGCTGGATATAGCAATTAGAGAGATTCACCTGTAAGTCTTTCTCCAGGGCTGCCTTAGCCTCCTTCTGGGAGTCAGTCCTCGTCTCCTTCTAGTGTCAGGCTTCTATTAGAGCAAGTAGGCAAAGGACCAGGCCGACACAGCACAACTTAGGAACCAGAGAGGACAAGAACTCCCTGCCCCCAGCCTGTCAGTTATCTCCTTGAGCACTGCTGTCACCACCGTCCCTCACCCCTCCTCCCGTCTCAGCCTGCCGTCTGCCCGTTAGAGAGATGCACAGAGCGCCTGCCTTGGGGACGGTCCCTTCCCAGCCTCAGCACTACCCCCCTTACCCTGCGCACTGACCTTCACCTTTCCAAATCCAATGGTCGATTCACACTCTTCACGCTATGTTAATTAACACAAACTGACTGCCTGCCTTACCCTAGGAAGCCGCCACAGCTGATGCCCCAGCCAATGACACTTTCTGATCTTACTAAGAAACTAAAAGCAATACTAGAAAACTGCCTCGTTATCTTGTCCACATGCTCTGACTGAGCCAATGACAAAGACACGCTGTGCCTAACCTCCCTCAGTCCCTCAGTCCACACCCTTCACTGAGATTGACCCGGTCCTTTCTTACCTTCTCAAGGTGTTTACCACCACAGTTACTCTGTCTGTCCCACATCTTCCATTTTCCCCTTTCTATGGGATCATTCCCCCCAGCATCTGTGAAGGCTGCCATAGTTCCTTATTAAAAAGCCAAACAAAGCAAGTACAACCTCTCCCTGACTCCACCTTCCTCCTCCAGCCACTATTCCATTTGTCTGCTCACTTAAGAGCAAAACTCCTCAGAAGTTTTACTTCCTGTCTTCAACCCACACTCTCTCTCTTTTAACCCATTTCCATGAGGATTTTCATCCCCACCGCTGGCGAAGCTCTGCCCTGTCCTGCGCACCCTGTGCACCGCCAGCACATCCTCACCTCACTCACGGCCACTATCATTTGCACAGCCAGTCCCTCCTTCCTCCTGTGCGGTCTTCCCCTGCCTCCCATGAAATCCATGCCCTCCAGGCTTATTCCTAGCCCAGAAACTTTTCTCCTCTCCCTCATGTCTGGTGCTCAGTGAGGTCCCAGCACTTGCTGTTGGGGCCTCTCCCACTCAGGTGATCTCACCCAGGTCTGAGTTAGGACATCGCATCCACTCAGATGACATCTAACCTTTCCCCTGAACTCCGTATATCCAAATACCTACTTAGCATCTCTTTTTGGATATGAAACAGACGATTAAAGTGTAACAGGACCCAAACCAACCTTCTGACTCCACTCACATACCCTTACAGTAGGCGTCCCTCACTTAGTAAATACCCAGCGTGGGTCATATGCCAAATCCTGTGACCCACAGGGCAGAGTTCCCCAAACAAAAGAGGATGTCATCACCAGAAGGGAGGGGGGGAAAGCCTGCGGCAAATCAAAAGCAAGAGCTGCCAAGCCCACAGCTAGCTCAGCCTCAACCACCCTTGCCCACACAGCAGACCATTTTCCTTCCTGCTTCCATGATAAGAATGTTTTGCCTACACCTGTATTGATTTTTATCTCCACTCCTCCGGCTCAAAGCCAGCTGTGCCCCACTTCTGTCCCTCATAGCCCCTGTCAATAATCCCATTTTCCTGCGTCTCAGGCTTTTCCTGCCAACTGCTTTTTTCCCACTAGCCTAAAAACATGTCAGATCTGTACCACCCTAAAAGTCTCCAAATTGCCAGCTCCTGTCTATTGTTGTCCTCCCTCTCAGGTGGGCTTTTTATAAGGACAGTTCCTATTCTCTGCACATGCTCCCACTGTCCCTGCAATGTCACAGCAATCTGACTTCTGTACCCTGCCCAGCCCCTCCCAGGGACTTGAACCCCACACAGCACTCGCTCCACCCGAACCACCTTCTTTCACCAGCGTTGACCATCGTGTCATCGCTGCTTTCTCTTCTCTCCACCAAAGCTGGAGTGGTGGCACCCAGCAGGGAAAGTCATCTAAAACAAACAGGATAACTGGATTCTCCAAACAACAGGCAGCCCTGCTAACAGGTCTGCCCTGGAACAGTAGAGAAGTATTTGCTCCGATTTTCTCATGGATTAACAAAGAAAAAGATATATGTAAACTCTTCTTTTTTATTACATTTGTAATATTACTAGTAGAAGTAATCAACTCAAAATAATTGGCAAACTAACAATGTTAAATTTTAAACAGATTTTTTAAAACTTGATTGAGGAATCACACTGTGTCAAAAACTAAAAAAGGACGGGAGGAAAAATCAATCAAAAGCATATGAAACTACCCACAAATAAAATTCTACGTGGTAAAAGAACTCACAATAAATCCTGTTTGACTAAATTTGGATCTATAACATTTTAATTGGGCAAATCAGGCTGGTTTGTCACAATGACCGTAAAATAAAACAATACAACTGTAAATGGTAAATTGTCCTTGTGAATTTTCCATGAAAAACAATAGCTCTGAAGGAAAATAATTTTAGTAGAATCATAATGAAAATGGAAAATAATGAACAAATTTAACTGTCCTAAAGATGAAGTTTATTAAGGCATTGAACTAGCTTTATTGAATTAACTCCATAAAAACATATAAAATATTTGAAATATGTTATGAAATATTTTCAAAGTTGGAACAATTGTATTTAAAATGTTACTTTCACAAATACAGAAAGGAAACATCCACAGAGTCAGATTAGAAGGATAAAAACATCTGTTTGATAGAAACTAAAGAACTAAAATAGCCTTTTGTTTGTCCAAGTAGAGTTTCTTTTTCTTTTTCTTTTTTTTTTTTTTGAAAGAGTCTCACTTTGTCACCCTCAGTAGAGTGTTGTGATGTCACAGTTCACAGCAACCTCAAACTCTTGAGCTCAGGCGATCCTTTTACCTCAGCCTCCCAAGTAGCTAGGACTACAGGCACCTGCCACAACACCTGGCTATTTTCAGAGATGGAGTCTCACTCTTGTCCAGGGTGGTCTCAACCTTATGAGCACAGGCAATCCACCCACCTTGGCCTCCCAGAGGGCTAGGATTACAGGCGTGGACTCAGCCCATGTAAAATTTCTTGATCTCTCAGACTGGCCTATTGCTTTCCTATCCATTTTTTTTTTTTTTTAGTCAATTATTACCTTGTACTGAAGTTGCCACCAGAATATAAGCCCTTCAAGGACAAAGTGGTTTTACCCATCTTTGTATCCACAGTGCCCTAATGCCATGCCCAGCACTTATCAAATGCTCAGTGATTGTCCAACAAACATGAATTCGGGAAGTCAACAGCTTATTAAGGTTTCTTATATTTAATGCGTCAGATCCCCTGTGGGGGCTCATTTAACATACAGATTCAAAGATCCCATTCCCAGAGACAAGGAGTCTCTAGACAGAGTCCCGAAGTGATTTTAATACAAGTATTCTAAAAACTACATTTTGAGAAACCCATAAGTAGGACAAAAAGAATAACTCTAGAGCATCTGCCGTGTGCTCAGTTAGGATTATTTTCAGCTATAAGAACAGAAAGCTTGGCCTGTGGAGGCTTATGAGCAGGAGGTCTGGCGTGTGCAGGGGCTGGCACTGGCTGGGCAGCTTTGCAGGGTCAGGCTGGCCTCCCTGAAGGTATCTTAGCTTCTCCTTTGCTGTCACCTCATGACAGATCCAGGCCTACCATAGTTCCAGACATCACATCATGTTCAAAGCAAGAAGAGGGGCAAGCAGAACAAATTGCAATGTTTCTTTTGTGGGGAGAACAAAAACATTCTAAGAAATTGTCCTATAGACTTTCACTTATGTTTAGTTGGTTGAAACTATGTAAATGGCCATTGCTAGCTGCAAAGGCAAACCAATGAGCAAATGTTAGTTTTTCTGTTCTCTATAATAAAAAGCTTGAGAAAAAGGGATTGAGAATGACTATTGGTTTAGCCAAACACCATTTGCCATATTATAATCCTAAGCAATTCTTCATCTACCCAGTCTGCCAAAGAATAATCTTCATAGTGGGCAGCGCCTATGGCTCAGTGAGTAGGGCACTGGCCCCATATGCTGAGGGTGGCGGGTTCAAACCTGGCTCCAGACAAAATGCAACAAAAAATAGCTGGGTGTTGTGGCAGGCGCCTGTGGTCCCAGCTACTTGGGAGGCTGAGGCAAGAGAATCGCCTAAGCCCAGGAGTTGGAGGGTTGCTGTGAGTTGTATGGCGCCATGGCACTCTACCGAGGGTGATAAAGTGAGACTCTGTCTCTACAAAAAAGAAAAGAATAATCTTCATAGAAACTTCATGAGATAGATTCTATTACTATCCCTCTAACTTATGAAGAAGATGAAGAAGCTGAGGCACAGTGCCCCAAGTCACTCAGCTCTTGTCAGAGTCAAATGCAAGTAGCTTAGCTTTAGAGTCCATGCTCTTAACCCCTACATTCCATAACATTAGAAATAAACTCATGACGAGTCTCTAAATAGCGGCTGCCCAGCACAGCTGCTGTCCGCCTTCATCACACATACTCTCCTAGTAAAACAGACTTTCAAATACCTGCACTTAGCTTTATATTTCTCTTTGAAATGCAGCCCAGGAAGGGCTAACATTTTTAATACACATTAAAATTCAGAACTCGTCCTACTGCCTGCTTTATTTTGGGTCTGGTTATCTTTCATCCTACACCTTGGCACATGAACCCCGTCCACACAGCAGGCATGCTAGAAAGTGTTGCAAATGAGGTCCCAAGACAATGGCACTAAGGTCTTTATCATTGGCATCTCTTCCAAACTGGATGATGTAATCAAATGCTCAGTAACACTTAGCCCCTGAGGTGCTTCTAACAACTAAACCAATTTACTCTAACTAGGATGTGTTCTAGAAGTTCAAATGTCCAAAAAGATAACTTTTCCCTGGAGCTGTGCATATGGCAATAAAAATGAATCAAGGCAAAATGATAAAAATAAGACTTGCCTCCTATTGAGAGCCTGAAAAGTTTTCCCTTCTCTAATCACAGGTAAGTGATGTTACCTCCAAATTATCTCTGGGTTATGGAAATTTTAACCTTCATAATATAAAATGCATTGGAGGCTTGCTTTTCCATTCTTGTGCTACTTTGCTCAGTAGAATGTTCTTCACCTCCATCCAGGTTAATACAAAAGATGTAAAGTCTCCATTTTATGGCTGTATAATATTCCATAGTGTTCACATACCACAGTTTACTAATTCATTCATGGGTTGATGGGCACTTGAGTTGTTTCCACATCTTGATGATTATGAATTGAGCTATGATAAACATTCTAGTACAAATGTCCTTATGGTGGAATAATTTATTTTCTTCTGGGTAGACAGTTAGTAACAGGATTGCAGGATCAAATGGAAGGTCTACTTTTAGTTCTTTGAGGAGTCTCCACACTTCTTTCCTGTTATTGGTTTAATGAAAACCTTTCCATGTCTACAAAGATTTTGGTTGCCAAATATTTCTTCCAGGACCATTTCAGAGCCCCCCAAATAGGAGGGCCATCTATTGCCCTTGAAATATCACGGCATTTTACCTGGAAGTGTGTGGATTCCCACCTCACCCACCCAGACCCAAGCCCTTCATGTTCTCTCACCTACAACACCACAGCAGCCATCCAATGACTCCCTCTGCTTCTCCTCTGTCCCTAGAAACTCTCCTCAGCACAGCAGCCAGTGGGTCCTTTAAAACCTAAGTCATCTCATGTTATCTGCCCAAAGCCCTTCAATGATCTCAGATTCATTCAGAATAAACCCCAAGCCTTGGGATGGCCCAGTAAACCCCTAAAATGATCTCCCTCACCCCATAAGAAGGTAATCTCTGGGACGGTAGGGATTTTCATCAGTTTTATTCATTGTCATGTGTTTGGCACTTAAAACAATGCCAGGCTCATAACACATACATTTTGTTAAAAAAAAAAAAAAAATGCCCATACCTAGAACCACCTTGCCTATTTGTGAGATGTCTGTCTTTATTGAATGGCACAACTTCAATAAAGATATTAGAAACCAATATGACTTCCTTCTATAAAACTTATCCATGTTCAGACATTGCTGGTTTTAACCAGCACTCTTTCCACAAACATCTTACATGGAAGCCAAATGTATAAGAGGAACAAAAGAGAAATACTCTGAATCAGTAAGAATGGGGGACCTAGAATCCGTCCTTTTTTCTTTTTTTTTTTTTTGAGACAGTCTCATTTTGTCGCTCTCAGTAGAGTGCCATGATGTCAGAGCTCACAGCAACCTCGGACTCTTGGGCTCAAGTGATTCTCTTACCTAGCTGCCCAAGTAGCTGGGACTACAGGTGCCCACCACAATGCCCAGCTATTTTTAAAGACGAGGCCTCATTCTTGCTCAGGCTGGTCTTGAACCTGTGAGCTCAAGCAATCCACCAAACCTTGGTCTCTCAGAGTGCTGGGATTACAGGTGTCAGATACCATGCCTGGCCCTAGAATCCATCTTTTCAGTCTCTCCCTGACTCCCCCACAGCCTTCCTCCAGTCCTGGCTCATAAGGAAACCTCCACAGAACACTGTACAGTTTGAAACCCACTGAAATAAAAGAATCTGGTCTAAAGTTAAGGTGTAAGGAGAAGTGCACACCATAAATGGTAGTGTCAAATTATAATTTCAGTCCTTAGTACCAAAACTCATTAACTCAGGGTAGTTACAGGCTTACTCATGAAATGTAAA
>CAUYPK010028930.1:0-41755 GCA_963574355.1 Loris lydekkerianus
CTAGCAAGGTTAGAAATTGCTAGTATCACCTGCTTGACAAGTTAAAATTTACATTTTAGGAAGAATAGCTCAGTATGAAATAATACTTCAGCCACTGATAATTTTTTTTTTTTTTTTGAAAGTTTTTTTTTTTTTTTTTTTGTAGATAGTCTCACTTTACCGCCCTCGGTGGAGTGCCATGATGTCACAGGACTCACAGCAACCTCCAGCTCTTGGGCTTCCGCAATTGTCCTGCCTCAGCCTCCCGAGCAGCTGGGACTACAGGTGCCTGCCACAACGCCCGGCTATTTTTTGGTTGCAGTTTGGCCGGGGCTGGGTTTGAACCTGCCACCCTCGATATATGGGGCCGGCGCCCTACTCACTGAGCCACAGGCGCCGCCCAGAAATTTCAACAGTTTTAAGAGCTCTGTGACAGGAACCTAAAAGCCTGGGCCACTTCAGTGTGGAGTGGCAGTCACCTAGACAACCTAAACATCCACAGAGACAGAAAGGGGTTACGATTCGTCAGATACACAAGGATCCTTGAATCCATGAGGCTTCTAGAGCATTAACTAATTTAAATGGAAGGGTCAGGAAAGTTCTTTGCCAGAATAATAGAAACTGCCGAAGTCAGTGATCACAGATCAGGGAAGTCATCAGCAGGATCTGTGGGTGGAGGGTACAGGGAACTGAGGATCATGCACACATCTTGGAGAACGGCCCAGCCCCGCAAATTACTGACCCATGACAAAGAACCAGTAGAGAGATATTGCAGATACTACCTTAACCCAAGAGTCAAAGTTTAAATCCCCACCCAGTGTGGCAAATTACACATTCAGGTGCCCCCTTAAAGGGGACATCATTACTGCTGTGGGGGGCCTGCCAAAAATGCAGATCCCAAATCCAGGGACACTGATACACATACACATAAATAAGAGATAAAAACAAATGCGGCAACTGTGCAAACTAGAGATTCTGGGGGGAAATCGGTTCATTGACTTAACGCTGAAACTTTGGGAAAAGTATATCTCTTTCAAAATAAAACAATGAGCTAAAAAACTTATATTTATTGAATGCCTGCCCTTTAGGCAATCTACTTACCTTCCTGGGCCTCAGTTTTCTGAACAATATGGGGATATCAGTACCCATCCTACTGAATTTTAAGAATACAACTGGAAACTTAAGAGTAATGACTCAGTTCACAGCTCAGTAGATGTTAGGTATTTGAAATAAACTAACGGGAGATGACATGCAATTTGTACTTATTCCTTTACCATGTATACACAAGCTTTAAAGAAATGCTAACACGGCTCATCACAGGGTGATACCACAGACCCTACAAGGGGTATTTTGCACTCTAAGGGTTTTGGATACAGTTAGGATGTGTACTACACTAATGATTATCCTTGCTACACTAATGCAGATAGAGCTGGTTCAAAATCAAGAAAGATTGGGGGGGGGGGGGGGCAGGGATAAGTAGGAGAGTGAAGAGTGGTACCGTGATATACTGAGCTTGCTGGAAATGTCCTAGCTATGGCCGAGTCAATGACCTACTCTCAAGTCTTGGCTTCCCACACATTCTGGTGATACCATCTTTTCAAATCAGGTTTGTCCAGTTGGCTCAGCTAACATCTGGGTCAAATCCTCCATCACTGCATGGGTGCTCACATCTTGAAGAGGTGGAGACCCCACTGAAGTTATCCTTTATTTGGGCAACAGGGTCATAGACAGGCTCAGACCCAAAGACCCTGAAATATTTCTGGGGTGCCAGGCTGTGACCTCATATCTAGTGGCACAGATGCCATGTTTTTTCCTGAGGAATGGGATCTAAGACAAGGAATACCTTCCCGTTAGCTGCAGACTTCAGCCAAAGGTTAGTAACTAGCTGAGGAGAGATGCTGAGGAATACTTAGGGCGAGAGGAAGAGAGAAGCAAGCCATACCCAGGGACAGGTGGCCTCCCATGCTGTCCTCAGACACCACTTCTGCAGTGACCATGCAGCTGGGGGTAACCTAGAAACCGACCCATCTGCTGGTCTCAGACCACATCCTGCTAACAAGTGACAGCCATAGGGAAGGAACCAAAAGTCTGTGCTTCCCCAAACCCAGGACCCTACTTTACTGGGACATTTTCCCAACAGTTCCACAGGACCCCATAAGCCCCCTGAGGGGCAGGAAATGCTGAGCACCATGAGAAACCACATCACTAACAGCAAAGCTCTCTGAGTGACCTGCTACCAGCACTGCATGGAACCCTCACCCACACAGTAATGGCCCTTCAAGGCACTGTCCTCACCATGAGTCAGACCCCAGGCCCTCATACATAAAAACGTACAGCTTCATTATACAGTTCTGCTATTATTTTTCCATTATATAGTGATGCTACAACTTGGCTTACTTTTTAGAAATACATGTGTACGCTATATTATCGAGACATCTTTTTTTCTTTTTTAATCTATACATCTTATCTACATGGTAAGGTAAGGGATATCACAAAAGGTTCTGAATAGACTTTTTTTTCTTAAGCATACCCACGCTGGGTTCAAACCTGCCACCCCTGGTACTCAGGTCTGGTGCTCTAACCACTGAGATACAGGTGCTCAGCCCATAAAAAGTTCTAAAAAGGGGGACTAAATCTGTTGGTTTCAGACTTAACTAGCCACCTAACCTACTATACCGAGACTTATCAGCTTAAACGAGAGGTTCTCATGTGATACAAGAAATAGACAACCCCCCCCCCTTTCAAATACAGTGCTGGTTTGGCAAAATTCTGAATTCCATAAAATATCCTTCTCCTCTGCCCCTCCTGGTGTCCAGGGTCCCCACACTGATATTCTCCAGATACCTGCTGGCCCAGTCAGCCCTCAGCCAAGGATGCCAGGATACAAAATCACTGCCTCCTCCAATCCAAGTATAAACTTCAACCATTCCCCTACAAACCTGATCTAAACAACAGTTTAGGAAAAATAAATTTGACTTAACTAATGCATATGTGAAATAAATAACATGTATTACTTTTTTATTTTTGAGCCCAACAGACGCTTGAGTTTGCTGTGAGCTGATACCACGGCACTCTACAAAGGGTAACAGAGTAAGAGTGTCTAAAAAAAAAAAAGAAAAAATCCTCACCAAATAGATTACGTTTTTATAAATTGGTTCTCCAACTTATAACTTCTTATTCCTTGCTCTGTGCCTTTAGCTCAGTGGCTAGAGCGCAGGCCCCATACACCAGGGCTGGCGGGTTCAAACCCACCCCAGGTCTGCTAAACAACAATGACAACTACAACAAAAAAATATCCAGGCATTCTGGAGGATGCCTGTAGTCCCAGCTACTTGGGAGACGGAGGTAAGAGAATTATTTAAGCCCAGGATTTACAGGTTGTTGTGAGCTGTGATGCCCTGGCACTTTACCCAAGGCGACAGCTTGAGGCTCTGTCTCCAAAAAACAAAACAAAACAAAACAAAAAAACAAAAAACAAATGAACAAAAGAAAAAACAATATAAATAGGCTGGGTGCAGTGGTTCACACCTATAATCCCAGCACTCTGGGAGGCCGAGGTGAGTGGATTGCTTGAGCTAATAGGTTTGAGACCAGCAAGAGCCCATCTTTAAAAAAAAAAAAAAAAAAAAAGCCAGGCATTGTGGTGGGCGCCTATAGTTCCAGCTACTCGGGAGGCTGAGAAGAGAATCACTTGAGGCCAAGAGTTTGAGGGTGCTGTAAGCTGTGATGCCACGGCACTCTACCAAGGTTGACAACAAAAGACTCAAAGTAAAAAAAAGATAGTTCTATTCATGATGTCAAAAACAAATAATTTACAGAAAAAATAAAATAAATAAGTTATAGAAACATTAAATCTCTCTTCTCCTGCACAGAGAGACATCAAAGTCATCTCTGATTATTGGAAAAGCCCGTAAGCAGACCCCAGAGCTCAGATTAAAAGCCCTAAGTATTCACTTGAGCTTGGTACAGGAGCACCAAGTGTGAGGAGCACTAAGCTGAGGTCAATTCTGGTGATGATGTTGGTTAGTTCAGAATTCTACCATAAAACAGAAGGAAGAATCCATATCCCACACACCCATGGAGAAAATGCAATATAATTAAGTTAAAGATAAAAAGCTACAGAAAAAGGAACCCAAAAAAAAAAAAAAATCTCGCTTTGTCACCCTTGGTAGAGTGCCATGGAATCATAGCTCATAGCAACCTCAAACTCTTGGGCTTAAACAATTCTCTTGTCTCAGCCTCCCAAGTAGCAATAGGCGCCTGCCACAACGCCTGGCTATTGTTAGAGACGAGGTCTCCCTCTGGCTCAGGCTGGTCTCAAACCTGTGAGCTCCGGCAATCCACTCGCCCTGGCCTCCCAGAGTGCTGGGATTACAGGTGTGAGCCACTGCACATGGCCTAGGAACAGAAAAAAATTTTTTTTTTTTTTTTTTTTTTGCAGTTTTGGCTGGAGGTGTGGGCTGGAGGTGTGGGCTTTTGAAACACCCCCACTCCCCCAAGGTATATGGGACCAGCACCCTACTCCTTGAGCCACAGGTGCCGCCCAGGAACAGAAAATATTAACAAAGTGGTAACTCTCCCTATTTATACCTGTAGCCACTGCAGTAACAAACTTGGATCCAAAATGTCCATCCGGAGAGAGACGACAAATGTTGGGATGCTTGTTCTGGAAGTCCCCTGCAGTGATGCACTCTTCTGAACTCAGGAAGTAGGTGTCCTACAACGAGAAGCAGCAAATCAGATTTTACAGCATCATGTCAAAAGATGCTATTTCTTCTTTGGAAAATAAGAACTAAATTATAATGCCCTCAAAACCACATTGAAACAAAGACCTATAATTCCTTGCCATCACAGATTCTCATCTAAAATCACCCACAAATAGATACCAGAATCATGATGCAAACCACCCTGCCCACCTCCAGCGTAACATCTGGAAATCACTGGTCTGTAAAGGTGAGGTGGGTTTTGTTCTGCAAGAAACAGCAAACAGACCCATCCACAATTTACTGATAAGAATGTCTTAAGTTTTGTAAAAAATAAAATAAAATAAGTAAAAATAAAAACACTTAAAAAAAAAAAAAAAAAAAGAATGTCTTAAAAATCAATTTGGACAATTTGTGGACAAGCTGAGCAGAGAGACCCACAGAAAGTGAGTCAACACTGACTGTGGCCAAGCTGCAGGGATGAGCCAACGTGTGTGTCTCCAGCTCACCTTATTCCGACTGTACCGGACTGTACCCTTTCGGGTGTCTTCTGAGACGAGGTCTGTAAATATCCAGCCAACCTTAATAAAAAAGGAAAGTATCTTTTGAGCATCTCCCTGAAACAGATAACAAATGATTTCTAGCTCTGCCCAGAAAGCTTAAGAAGAACATTCTCAGTCAAGGACTGCTCAAGTTAAGATGCCACACCAGGGCTTTCCAATTTTGCTCAATAGCAACTGACCAACACTCCCTATGATGCTGTGCTGCTGGATTGGAAATGAGCTTTTCTCAGCACCATCCCTGGGCCCAGGACTGTGGTGGGTGAAAGATACCAATGGGGCACAGGTCAGAAGGGTACTTGAGCTCCATGAGGAAGACAAGATGCAACCAGGCAAATAAATAGTTCAGATGCTGGGTCTTTCTCCACAAGGTAAGGAAAAGGATTCCCCAGGAAGAAGTACTTATATATAAAAGGACTTCACATGGCTGCCCCTCAGAACTCTTGTGCAGGGCGGGACAGCAGCATGTGAGAACACAAGGCTCTGAACCCATCAGCCCAGTCCCAGGGGCCTGGCCTCCTGTGCATCCACGTGCCCAGCTGTGACAGCAACTGTGTGTTCTGTGGTTTCTGGACCTCCCTCTGCCCGTGAATTCTACAGAAAGCTACATTTTTTATTAGAAGCCTGCCAAGATGGGAGCAATGGCTCATGCCTATAATCCCAGCACTCCAGGAGGCTGAGGCAAGAGAGTTAGTTGCCTAAGCTCAGAAGTTCAAGCCAGCCTGAGCAAAAGTTAGACCCATCTACTAAAAACGTAGAAAAATTAGCTGGGTATCATGATGGATACCTGTAGTCCCAACTATTCAGGAGGCTCAGGTAAAAGGATCACTTTTTTTTTGAGACAGAGTCTCATTTTGTCATCCTTGGGAGAGTGCCATGGCATCACAGCTCACAACAACCTGAAACTCTTGAGCTCAAGTGATCCTCCTGAATCACCCTCCCAAGTAGCTGGGACTATAGGCACCCACTACAACACCTGGCTAATTTAAAAGATGGGGTCTCACTCTTGCTCAGACTACTCATGCAATGCAACTGCTGAGCTCAGGCAATCCACCTGCCTCGTCCTCCCAGAGTGCTAAGATTATAGATGTGACCACTACACCCAGCTTGCAGGAGGATCACTTGAGCCCAGGAGTTTGAGGTTGCTGTGATCTATGACACCATGGCACTCTACCAAGGGTGACAAAATGAGACTCTGTATCAAAACAAACAAACAAACAAAAAACCCAGGCAGTCTTTACTCCTGCCCTCAGAGGTTGGGGCGACTGGAGGCTGTCAGCCTCCTGAGCTCAACCTGACACACAATGCCCCACATCCACCTCCTGCTGACATGACCAGGCATACTGCTAAGACCTCTGTTGTCTTTAGAAATGCCCAGGTGAACAAAAAGCCCAAGGAGGATGGCAACAGAGGAAAAAAAGACTCAAAGGATAAACGTAATTAAGCAAATAAATAAATAAAGCAGATTTAGCTGAGATAAATAAGAGCTTAGTAACTGGTATTTTAGAGAAAGGCTATACCTATCCTTGAGATCTTCTATTATAATTATGATTATTGTAAACTGTAAATTTATAATAATTATAAGTCAAAATTGGACCAATTTCTCTTTTGAGTAAGAGAACTTCCAGAATTTGAATCCTCAATCAATCAAGATGCTCACTCCTTGTTGAAAACAATAGGACACTTTTTCAGACAGGTTAGACTGCGCTCAGCAGCATTCCTAAGTTAGACATCACGCTTCCAGCTCCCTTCACTTCATCTGTAGAGAAATAAAATAAAATAATCTATAGGGATTATTTTTCACTGTCTAAACTGATTAGGAAATAAAGAATAAAACCTACATGGCTATTAATATTGAACTTCTAGGCTTGGCGCCTGTAGCACAGTGGTTATGGCACAAGCCACATACACAGAGGTGGCGGGTTCAAACCTGGCCCAGGCCAGCTAAATAACTGCAACAACAACAACAACAACAAAAAATAGCCAGGTGTTGTGGAGGGCCCTTGTAGTCCCAGACTTGAGAATCACTTGAGCTGGAGGTTGCTGTGAGCTGTGACGCCATAGCACTCTACCAAGGGCAACATAGTTGAGACTCTGCCTCAAAAATAAATATATATATTAAAAAAAAAAAAATTGAACTTCTAAGACGTGTTCAATTCATAGCTCAACACTGATCTGTAAAAACCTTTTTTGGGAAGTGGGGGGGTGTCAAGGAGATAGGTCTCCGTCTGTCACCCAGGCTGGAATATAGTGGGTGCTCACCTAGCTCCCTGAGGTCTCAACCTCCTGAGCTCAAGCCATCTCCCTAACTTGGCCTCCCAAGTAACTGGGACTACAGGCATTCACCACACCAGGCTAATTTTTTTTATTTTTTATTTTTTGTACAGACAGTCTTGCTATGTTGCCCAAGCTGGTCTTAAACTCCTGATGTTCCTCCCATCTCAGCCTCCCAAGGTGCTAAGTGTACAGGCATGAGCCACAGTGTCTAGGCTAAAAGCCTATCTTTAACATTCCTGAGAACTTGATCAAAGATCTGAGATACACCAGATCAAAAGAAAATTCTCCTGGCTCAGACACCTCAACTATAAACGGGAAATTCTATGATGACTGATAAGGAAACACCAGAAGCTCCAAGTGCCTGGCACAGAAAATGAACTGTCAACGGGACTCCAACATGGGCCATCCTCAGCCTCCAAGCTGCATGAAGAATGCACAGGGAGCAGGCACAGTGTGGCTGGCACCACAGGCCCCTGGCGCCCCATCTGCCTTCCCTTCTGTACTGGGATCATTTTTTTATAAGGTCAGGAAAATGTTCTCATTTTACTTTAAGTCAGAGGAATGTAAAAGCTATCAGCACAAGAAACACAAGCAAAGTTTCAAAATGTGTGAAGCCAGCACCTGACCTATGCAGATGGGGAAGCTAGTCCCAGATGATGCCACACCACCCGCCTGGATGCCACCAGAGCCAGGATCCCCCAAAGGCTGCCCACTGATGTCTCAGTACCTTCCTCAGGCCAAGCTTGGCAGCAATTTCATCGACCACTTCAGCTTTTGGATCTTCGAGAAGCTCCAAGCTGTTCTGTGTGCCAATCTGTCAAGAATCAAAGCAGGAATGTGGACTTAGAGGGGAAGGCTCAGAGCACAGCATCTACCCTTCCCACATCCATCTCTGGAGTCATGGGGGCACATCTCCACCTGTCAGAAAGAAAAATTACAGCCACAGATAAAATACAACCCACATCCCTCCAGGCTTTTCTCTTTGTCAAGGTGCAATGCATTTTTAATAGCAAATCTAAGACATCGTGAAGACGCAGAATCCAGGCTGCACATGTCACAAAGCTCTATAGCAGCTGTGTTCAGGACTAAGTTTTTACACTGTGTCTGATTCTTTGTTTTAAAGGTTCCTTCACTGGGGAATGAAGTTATTTTCAAACTTCCTTGGATAAGTAGTTCCATCCCAAATACGTCTGGATAGATTAAGCAAGATTAAAGCCACAAGGTAATTATTTATTCCCAGGAAACAGCCTTGCAAGATTCATGTGCTGCTCCTGTAGGGACTATACTGGCTTCTTAGCCAAGAGACTAACTTAGAGAGAGTAAACTCCACAGAGCAAGTGGTAAACACACACCCTACATAAACAAAAAAGCATCTACAATCAGGGACATGCTTGCGAGGAAACAGTGTGTGTGGCTGGGGCAGCTGGTGGCCTCTGGTGATTAATGGCTCATGTGGAACCTACGACCACAAGATGCCACATCCAGCAGTGAACAGTCTTTGCCAACATATTTAAGCTTCACTTATAGGCAACTTGTGGGTCACTAATGACATTCCAACAGAAACCCTGGCCATAAGAACAAGAAAAGTTAAGGTAACGGCAAAATGAGTTTTTTATATATGTATGTATTTTTTTTCTTTTTTTTGAGACAGAGTCCCACTATGTCACCCTTAGTAGAGTACCGTGGTGTCACAGCTCACAGCAACCTCAAACTCTTGGCCTTAAGCAATTCTCTTGTCTCAGCCTCCCAAGTAGCTGGGACTACAGGCGCCCACCCCAACACCCAGCTATTTTTTTGTTACAGTCATTGTTGTTTTTTTATCTGGCTCAGGCTGAGTTCGAACCCGCCAACTTCGGTGTATGTGGCTGGTGCTGTAACCACTGTGCTACGAGCACCAAACCTTGAGTTATATTAATTGGATCTATCCTTATAAATTAGTAAAAATCTGGCAAAACAAAGAGCTTTACGTTTGCTGTTATTTTCCACATGGAGGCTCCCAGCTACAGGCCTAATCACAAACTCTAAACAAATCTAAGGAAAAAGATTTATTTATTTATTTAAGACAGAGTTTCACTCTGTCGCCCCTGGTAAGAGTACCCTGGCATCATAGCTCACAACAACCTCAAACTCCTGGACTCAAATGATTCTCTTGCCTCAGCCTCCTGAGGAGCTGGGACTACAGGTGTCCATCACAACGCCCAACCATTTTTATAGACGAGGTCTCATTCAGGCTCAGGCTGGTTTCGAACCTGTGAGCTCAGGCAATCCACCTGCCTCAAACTCCTAGAGTGCTGGGATTACAAGCGTGAGCCACTGCACCCAGCCCAGAAAACGACTCATTTAATGACATGTGGCACCATGAACTTCAACTTCTATGAAGCCAGAGATTATTGGAGGTCAACCGTTTCCATTGCCAGGATCCTCAATTTGGGAGCCTTGATGATGCTGCTTGTAGCATGGACACAAGAGGTTTCTGAACAAACTTTTTTTAAATTATACTTTTAATACAACTGTTAAACTCCCCATGAAAGAGAACCTGTACAGAACTGGACTCAGGCACGCTGTGCTTCCAGAAGCATCCTCATCACACAGCACACTGGTGCCGAGTGTCAAGGAATCCACACTCCTCTACTGCCATCTACTGTCCCATTTTTACACAAATCATCACAAAAAGCCTCCAGGAATGCAAATGTCAAGGAGATGTAGAAGACACTTAAAATCTGTATAAATCCAGCCGATCAGGAAAGACAGTGCATCTGTGCAAGGGCCACAAAAGAACTTGCTGCCACTGGTATCAGCCCACAGCCTACAATCCCAGATCCTGCTGAACAGACTGAAAATGGCCCATCACCAAGGGAGGCTATATAAATAGCAGGCCAGAATGACCTCTTGAGCTTGGTGCAAGGTAGAAGAGAATGTGCATGGCATAGGACAATAAGACACACAACAAAATTAAGAGCTGTATGGCTCCTGTGGCTCAGTGAGTAAGAAGCCAGCCCCATATACAGAGGGCGGCGGGTTCGAACCTGGCCCCGCACAAACTGCAACAAAACATAGCCAGGCCTTGTGGGGGGGGGGGGCGCCTGTAGTCCCAGCTACTTGGGAAGGTGAGGCAAGAGAATTGCCTGAGCCCAAGAGCTGGAGGTTGCTGTGAGCTGTGACGCCATAGCACTCTACCAAGGGTAACAGAGTGAGATTCTGTCTCTTAAAAAAAAAGAAAGAAAATTAAGAGCAAGGAGTATAAATCTGTGCATGTGTGTAGGCACCTGCCTACATTAAAATCAAACTTTAGAAGTCAAACCAAAAATTCTTAAAAAACAAACAAAAAAAAAAAAACCATGAAATTCTTAAATATGAGGCCAAGTGCACAGGAGAGCAGGGGACAGGGTGAAGGGGCTAAATATACCAGCTTTATAAATCTGACTCTGAACTATGAGAATGTTTTTTCTTTTCCAACTTTTTTCTTTTTCTTTTTTTTTTTTGAGATAGTTTCACTTTGTCGCCCTTGGTAGAGAGCTGTGACATCACAGCTCAAAGCACCTCAAACTCTTGGCCTCAAGCAATCTTCCTGCTTGAGCTAGTTTTTATATTTTTAGTAGAGACAGTTTCACTCTTGCTCAGGCTCGTTTCCAACTCCTGAGTTCAAGAAATCCACTTGTGGCTCAGCAGCAGTAGCACAGTGATTACGGCACTGGCCACATATATGGAGGCTGGCAGGTTCAAAACCAGCTCGGGCCAGGTAAGCAACAATGACAACTCCAACAGAAAAATAGCTGGGCGTTGTAGTGGGCACCTATATTTTGGGTGGCTGAGGCAAGAGAATCGCTTGAGCCCAAGAGTTTGAGGTTGCTGTGAACTGTGATGTGATATGTCACTCTACCCGGGGTAACATAGTGAGACTCAAAAAAAAAAAGAGAGAGTGGCGCCTGTGGCTCAGTGAGTAGGGTGCCGGCCCCATATACCGAGGGTGGCGGGTTCAAACCCAGTCCTGGCCGAACTGCAACAAAAAAATAGCCGGGTGTTGTGAGGGGCACCTGTGGTCCCAGTTACTCAGGAGGCTGAGGCAACAGAATCACCTAAGCCCAGGAGCTGGAGGTTACTGTGAGCTGTGTGGCGCCACAGCACTCTACCGAGGGCAATAAAGTAAGACTCTGTCTCTACAAAAAAAAAAAAAGAAAAGAAAAGAAAAGAAAAAAATCCATTTGCCTCAGCTTCCCAGGGTGCTAGGATTATATGCACAAGCCACTATACCCAGCTTTTTCCAAGTTTTCTTACAAAAAATTTCTAACATATACCAAAGGGTAATGAATTTTACAGAGAGCATCCATATCCCCACCTCATTCAGCCTGAACATTCACTATGCTCTGTCAGTCCCTATAGTCACCTACCAACTAATCTTATTTTTCTGTTAGATTTCAAAGTAGATACAAGTATACTTCCCCCGGGCAGCTCCTGTGGCTCAAGGAGTAGGGTGCTGGGTCCATATACCAGAGGTGGTGGGTTCAAACCCAGCCCTGGCCAAAAAAAAAAAAAAAAAAGTTCCAGAGGTTGAGGTTGCTGTGAGCTGTGGTACCAAAGCACTCTACCCAGTGCAATAGCTTGAGACTCTGTCTCAAAAAAAAAAAAACAAAACAAGCATACTTCCCCCTAAACAGTTCACCATGCACAGTATCAATTAGAATTCAAAAATTGTTATATAAAATTTTTGCTTTTGTAGTGCAATTTATATAATGAGAAATACATCATAAAAATATTTCATATAAATATAAAACAAATTAAAATGTATAGGTTTATACACACACACCCGATTCCTAAAAACCAAAAATAAAGTATATAACTAGTTGGTGGCACAATTACACAGAGGCCCTTCTGACGACTTCTCTGCATGGCTGACTATACATACACCCCTAGTGAGTGAGACAAACCCTAAAGACCCTTCTCCTCACCTGTAAAGTATCACAAGAATGGACAAGCAAATATCCAATGTACTCAATACTAATATGAAGTCAGCAGACAATCTAATTCACACCCACATAGGAAAAAAACTCATTTCAGTTCAAGCTGTGGTGAGGGAGAATGAGGGAGACTGGTGTGCCCCCACTGAATGGGCACAATGTCGGGTGTACAGCACTTTTGGGTGCAGGACATAACTCAAGAGGGACTCTGCCTAACAAATTCAAATATTGCGACTTGGTTATTTGTACCCTCATATTAACCTGAAATTAAAAAAAATAAATTTAACTAAAAAAATAAATCTTGGGCAGCACCCATGGCTCAAGGAGTAGGGCACTGGCCCCATGTGCCTGAGGTGGCAGGTTCAAACTCGGCTCTGGCCAAAAACTGCAAAAACAATAATAATAAAATTAATTAATTTAAAAAAATCTTAAGACTATTTCCAGTCCTATTTTGGTAGCAGTTTTCGTCACTCTGTGACACTGTTACTCTGACAATGCAGTGTGAGTGGTGTATAGGGAGTAATGAGAGTGATGTTGCGGCATCTAACTTGATGCTTGCTAGGACCACGACTGCTGTGTGGGGAGGACAGGAAGAGCTGGACGAAGCAACCCTGAACATTTCAGAGGCAAAAGCCACACTTAGGACCTATGACAGACAGAATGCTGCAACAGGGCGGCGCCTGTGGCTCAAAGGAATGGGGCGCCGACCCCATATGCCAGAGGTGGTGGGTTCAAACCCAGCCCTGGCCAAAAACTGCAAAATAAAAAGAATGCTGTAACAGTCTTTGTTCAATTTACTTAAGTCAAGAAATGTGCTAATTATGTACGAAAATATCCTTATTCTTAGGAAATACACACTGAAAAAAATAATAATAAAAAAATAAAAAATTTAAAACAAAGATAAAACAAAAAGAAAATAAAACAAGGAAATACACACTGAGGTATTTAGGGGCCACGTTCTCACTCTCCGGACCAGAACATAAGCATCGTGTATGTGCAGAAGGAGCCAAGTGGAGACAATGTGCTGCTGGGACAGTACAAGGCCAGATGCAATCTGCAAAGGGCCACAGACAGACAGACATCACCTGTGGCCCCTGAGACGGTTACCTGAGGGGGTTCATAAATCGCAGCCACTTCTGCCCTGATGCCAAGAGGGATGTCCTTGTGCTCTGTGTACCGGCCATACAAGTACCCGAAGTGCTGGTTCCCTGTCTTTCTCCAGAAGTCAAGGAAGCGGTCCGCTACCGTGTGGTTCTCAAACATGATATTGTCCACATGCCTGTATTTCTGTAAAAAATGAAACCATTTCATCAGAAACAAACATTTAAGGGGCCAGATGTGGTAGCTCACACCTGTAATCCCAGCATTATGGGAGGCTGCGGTGGAAGGACGGCTTGAGTTCAGATCAGCCTGGGTAACACAGCAAAACCTCATCTCTACAATATAAAATTTAAAAAGAAGAGAAGAGGAAAGAGGAATCATGGCAGCTATGGTTTGCAGTGGTTTAGGGAGGAAAAAGCTAACCAGCTTGGTAAAGGCTTCTATCTGTTTCACATACCCTGGCACTCACTCAGTCTGCCAGTGGGAGGAGCATATATGTTGTTGTTTTTTTTTGAGACAGATTAGTATGTGACCCTTGGTAGAGTGCTGAGGTGTCACAGCTCACAGCAACCTTCAGCTCTTGGGCTTAAGTGATTCTCTTGGCTTAGCTTCCTGAGTAGCTGAGACTACAGGCGCACACCACGACACCCGGCTGTTTTTGGTTGCAGTTGTCATTGTTTAGCAGGCCCGGGCCAGGCGCGAACCCACCAGCATTCTCAGGGCATAGGGTGGGAATCTGTCTCAACAACAACAAAAAAGACCAGCACTCCGGGCAATGCCTATGGCTCAGTGGGTAGGGCATGGGCCCCATATACGGAGGGTGGCAGGTTAGAACCCAGCTCTGGACAAACTGCAACAAAAAATAGCCAAGCGTTGTGGTGGGCGCCTGTAGTCCCAGCTACTCAGGAAGCTGAGGCAAGAGATGTTCTTCACAATATAAACAGGCAACCAGCAACGAGAACATACCTGCTACAATGAAAAATCCTCATAAGAAACCTCTTAAGAAATGTTATCTTGGCTCGGCGCCTATAGCTCAGCAGCTAGGGCACCAGCCACATACACCAGAGCTTGATCTTACTCTCCATGAATCCACCATGTTATTTGGGCCTGCCAAATAACAACTACAACCAAAGAATAGCCAGGTGCTCTGGTGGGCGCCTATAGTCCCAGCTATGTGGGACGCTGAGGCAAGAGAATCACCTGAGTCCAAGAGTTTGAGGTTGTTGTGAGCTGTGATGCCGCGGCATTCTATCGAGGGCAATAAAGTGAGACTCTGTCTCAAAAAAAAAAAAAAGTTATCATGGCTTAACACCTGTAGCTCAAGCAGCTAAGGTGCCAGCCACATACACCAGAGCTAGTGGTTCAAATCTAGCCCAGGCCTGCTAAACAACAATGACAACTACAACCAAGAAATAGCTGGGTGTTGTGGTGGGCACCTGTAATCCCAGCTACTTGGGAGGCTGAGGCAAGAAAATCGTTTAAGCCCAAAGAGTTGGGAGGTTGCTGTGAGCTGTGACTTCATGGCACTCTACCTAGGGCAACAGCTCTGTCTCAAAAAACAAAGCAAACAAACAAAAAAAATGTTATCTTTTGTGAAAAACATGTAGATTATGAGAATGTACAGCTTTTGTCCCAGTTTATTTCTCCATTTACTAGATGCATTTACGGAAGCACATAACAGAAAAAATATAAAAAAAAATCACGGAAGTAATTAAAAGAGCTCAAATAATGAGGTTTACGCCAGTTACATGTAATAATCCTGCAGATTTCAGGGCAGCGCCTGTGGCTCAGTGAGTAGGGCGCCGGCCCCATATGCGGAGGGTGGCAAGTTCAAACCCAGCCCCAGCCAAACTGCAACAAAAAAATAGCCGGGCGTTGTGGCAGGCGCCTGTAGTCCCAGCTACTCAGGAGGCTGAGGCAAAAGAATCGCTTAAGCCCAGGAGGCGGAGGTTGTTATGAGCTGTGATGCCAGAGCACTCTACCCAGGGCGACAGCTTAAGGCTATCTCAAAAAAAATAAAATAAAATAAAATAAAAAATAAATTAAAAACCTGAAATTAATCTCACTGTGGTTTAACCTAAAATATAGATTTTCACAATCTCTAAGGTTAAAAACTTGTTTTCAAGAACAAAGACATGGATGGAAGGTGGAAGGTTGGTTTCCATAACAGCCAAGGAGGACTCAGAATTCTGTCTGAGGACCTGGGCCAGACAGTAGCAGGGGGATGAGAGGGCTCCTCCTGTGGGCCAGCAACAAAGGCAGCAAAAGCCATCAGTTCCCTCCTTCCTGAGCCAAGCTCTTCTCCTAACCTGGCCCAGACAGAGCTCTGTCACCAGCCTCCAGAGGTAGATTCTTAAAGGCAAGGACATAAGCACTGAGTATTTTAAATAACTACCAAGAACATTCTCCATAGGAACTGACAGAATAGAAATCTGAAGGCTCCCACTATGTTAGAACTAGAAAACTGAAAAACGGTTTATGGCCTCCATAAAGGGGGTCAACTAATCCACCAACAACCTCCATTACCTGGCCAAGGAGGGGATTTTCTGGAAATTTCCACATCTCGGCCATGAAAACAAACCTAGGCAGACACAGGAAACATCTCACCTGTCTATTCAGTGTGATAGCACTCGGCTGGCACTTGGTACAGATGCCGTTGGGCCATGGAAGGTGTCCCTCACACCCTGATTTAATCTTGCAACTGATGTTCTCCAAGGCAACAAACTTTCCCCTGAATAAGAAGAGAACCAACAGTCAAGTATCACAATGATGAAAAGTTTAGCAAACATCTTACATCTTCTAATACCATTCTAAGGAGCTAAGTGTGCAGTAAGCAGCCACAGGGAAAATGTGCTGTAATAGTTCTAGCACATTCAAACTTCTAGCTTCTATCACATACAAATAGACTATACAAAAACACACAATTGTCTTTCTTCAGAATTCAGTTTTTATTTTCACCATCTATCACTAACATCCACAAAAGTTTTCAAGAATACTGTAGAACCAGGCAGCGCCTGTGGCTCAAAGGAGTAGTGCGCTGGCCCCATATGCCGGAGGTGGTGGGTTCAAACCCAGCCCCGAACAAAACTGCAAAAAAAAAAAAAAGAATACTGTAGAACATCTATTGATCCAGCTGGTGCCACTGAGAGGAACTAAAACTCTTTTAAATTTCATTAATTTACCAGAAACGTTGACATTATTAGCCCAGTGCTTTTGTAAAAAAAAATTATTCTCAATGAGAATATTCTTAAGTTGTGCTTTAAAAAAATAAAACTTTTTTTTTTTTGGAGATGAGAGTCTCATTTTGTCACCCTTAATAAAGTGCTGTGGCATCACAGCTCACAGCAACCTCAAACTCTTAGGTTCAAGCTATTCTCTTTCCTCAGCCTCCCGAGTAGCTGGGACTACAGGTGCCCACCACAATGCCTGGCTATTTTTAAGATGAGGTCTCACTCTGGCTTAGGCTGGTCTTGAACCCGTGAGCTCAGGCAATCCACCATCTTGGCCTCCCAGAGTGCTGGGATGACAGGGATGAGCCACTGTGCCTGGCCTAAAATTCTTATTCATATGAAAAGCCTAATTAGGATATATAACAAAGATATCATCACTCTACTTTCAGCTAAATTAAAAACAACTGTTATAAGATGGTCAATGAGAATATCCTAGAACCCCCTGTGAAGATGAAGTTAATCTGTATAAGTAATTTCAGCTTTCTCATTCACCGAACAGTATAACAATTCCATTTTTTCTTTTTTTCTAGCTTTATTGAAGTATAATTGACAAGTTTTAAAAAACTATGTAATTGGGGGGGGAAATGCCTGTGGCTCAAAGGGGTGGAGTGCTGGCCCCATATGCCGGGGTGGCAGGTTCAAACCCAGCCTCAGACAAAAACTGCAAAAAGAAAACCCAAAAAAAACTATGTATTTAAGCTATACAACATGATGTTTTTCAAATAAAAGTTGTATATATATATATATATACATTTTTTTTTTAATTAATTAATTTATTTACTTGCAGTTTTTGGCCAGGGCTGGGTTTGAACCCACCACTTCTGGCATATGGGACCAGTGCCCTACCGCTTTGAGCCATAGGCGCTGCCCAAAAGTTGTATATATTTACAGTGCACAGCATGATGGTTTTTTTGGGTTTTTTTTTTGTTTTTTGGAGATAGTCTCACTTTGTCACCTTTTGTAGAGTGCTATGGAGTCACAGATCACAGCAACCTCAAACTCTTGGCCACAATGCCCAGCCTTTTTTTTTTTTTGAGACAGGGTCTCGCTCTTGCTCAGGCAATCCACCCAGCTCAGCCTCCCAAGTTCTGGGATTACAGGCGTGAGCCACCGCAATCAGCATTACAGCATTATGTTTTGAAATGTGTACACAGGGCAGAATGGCCAAATTGAGCTAATGAACCTATCACCCCACACACATATCATTTTCTGTGGCGAGCCATCCTTGGTGTCATGGCATCAAAGAAGCAGCAGCTGCTGCCAACCCTGTGTTAACGGCATCTATAAACAAGCCCCTGCAGAATACTGTGTTCTCTGACCTGGACTGACAAAGGGCTGAGCAAATCTCCTTCACCACAATAAATCTCCACTCGCGCCTTAGCCCACAAAGTTCCATGGCTTTCCCCACTGACAGGCAAGAGTAGATTTCTGGTGGCTTTTTCCTCCTGGTCTAACATTTTTAAAAAGTCATTTTAGGACGTCAGCAGATTGTCAGAGAAAAGCTATAATCAGGCAGATCTGACATTCTTCACAAAATATTGCTGACTTGAGTTCCACCACCATCTCCTCTTTTTTGCACTGACAGGATTTACAAAACAACGGCTGGAGTCGGCTACTTTCTGGTAAGGTGGATAGAGAGCCAACAGGAAGACAAGTACAGACAAGTACAGGATATGGGGTAAAAGAAATCAAAATGCTCTCAGTTCACCCATTCTGGCCACTGCTACCAACTGTGTGCCAAAGTGGAGGGAAAGCTGCCCTCACAACTGACCCCGCCAAGCCTGTGGGCTCCAACTTTAGCAGCACCATGAGCCCAGGCCGTGACCAAGCCCCTTCTACAGCTCCTGCCATAACTGTGAAGTTCCCCAGAGGCAGGGTTCTAGGGAAAGGCTGACAGGCTGCAATGGATGGGCTGAGATGATCACGGGGGGGGCTGCTTCTTCAAAAGAAGACACACTCAGACTCCCACACCACAGACTACCATTACATACGCTAACTCTGGGGGGCAGCATGTGTGGGGAAGGTCAGTGACTGCATGCATCAACAACAGGGTGCAGGTTCAACACTCTGAGGGCAGGGGCATGAATTCGGTGCTGTGCCCCCACTGTGATCTTCACTGTTTTCATTCATGTGTCCATTGCAATATTCAACAACTGCCAGACACACAAAAAGCAATTATGCATTCAAGGCTACAGCAAACTGCTTACTTGTCAGCCCCGCCAGTCAGCTTGCGGATGTAGGCATGGAAGGACATATGCTTCACGGGAGGTTCAAGGTGGTTTAGATAGTCTTCATCGAATGGCTGCCAAAACACACACAATCAGCAAGTACAGTCACACACCTGCCAGGGTACTCACAGCACGGAGGTCCTGCCGTGCATAGGGAGAAAGAAAACAGGCAGCTTGGCCTCAACCAGTCAGGGCCCACAGGGCAAAACAAGTGCTGCGGTCTCACAGATCCCTCTAGATCAGAACAGAATGTTTCCTTGTGTACCATCTATCTTTTCAAGATATGAATCTCTATTAAATATAAAACACCCTCAGTCAACCAAGTTTCAGGAAAATGTTACAAAAAGAAATGCCACAAGAAGAAGCAAGAGGAACCGTGTGCAGAAAATCAAGCCGGCCTTACTGCCATCAAGTCAGCATTAAACAGTTCCCAGTCAGCATTATCATGGCAATGCTCAATCTCATCAGGACAAATCCGTGGAGATGTGAGATTCCAGGCAAAGTAAATCACAACCGTGATAAGCACAAAAACTGACAGGCCCAGCTTAGTGTCAGATCTTAAAAGGATTGTCTAGGCAGCCACTATAAATGCTGCCCCTTTGTCAAAGCCACACGAGTGCTTTAACCATTCATAATCTACCAAGAAGGTCACTCCCATAAATACAGGCTTGTCCTCTTGGTGCAGTTTGCACCAGTGGGAATACGAGGCCCAGGGCAATAAATAGATGATTTTAGTTTTCTTTTTTGAGACAAGGTCTTACTTACTCTGTTGCCATGGCTGGAGTGCAGTGGTATCGTCCATCATAGCTCACAGCAACCTCAGACTCCTGGCCTCAAGTGATCCACCTATCTCAGCCTGAGTAGCTGGGATTACAAGCATACACCACCATGTGTAGCTAATTGTTGTATTTTTGATAAAGATAAAAGTCTTGCTATTGCCCAGGCCAATATCCACCTTCTGGGTTCTAGTGATCCTTCTGCCTCCCAAAGTGTTAGGATTACAGGCCTGAGTCACTTCAACAGGTAAGTTCTTCTAACCACCACAACCAAGTACAGGGACTCAGACATAGCATGAAGAGAGCTCTGCTGCCAGCAGCCCACCACATGAGTCCCAGGACTTACGCCACAGAGACACTCACCTCTAGCGGGACACAATGCACACATTTCCCCAAAGGGCCATGGCGGCATCTGAAAAGAGCACAAGGTAAAGAAACGCACAGAGCTAAGTGATCACTTCATCTGCTGCCACCTCCCAACGTTTCTGATATTTAAACTGTATGTCATGCTTTAATAGTTTTCCCTACTCACGTGGAATTATTTCAGGTGGTATGTAGATGAATATTTTTATTTCAATAAATATTTTTATTTTTGTTAAAAGAGGCAGGGGTATTACATCACCCAGGTTGGAATGCAGTGGCTGTTCACAGACACAATCATGGTTCACCATAGCCCTAACTTCTATCACAAAGTGATCTTCCTGCCTCAGTTTCCTGAGGAACTGGGACTAGAAGTGTGCACCTCCATGACCAGTAGTCTACTATTTTGATCTGTATTCCAAAAAAATGACCAGCCAGACATGGTGGTTCATGCCTGTAATCCCAGCACTATAGGAGGCTGAGACGAAAGAACTGCTTGAGCTCAGGAGTTCAAGATTTGTCTGAACGAGAGTGAGACCCCAACTCAAATGCAAAACCCAGCTGGGTGCCTTCGAGAGGCTGAGACAGCAGGATGTCCACAGCCCAAATCTGAGGTTGCAGTGAGCTATTACACCATTGCACTTCTGCTCAGGGCATAGAGTGGGAATCTGTCTCAACAACAACAAAAAAGACCAGCACTCGGGGCAATGCCTATGGCTCAGTGGGTAGGGCATGGGCCCCATATACGGAGGGTGGCAGGTTAGAACCAGCTCTGGACAAACTGCAATAAAAAATAGCCAAGCGTTGCGGTGGGTGCCTGTAGTCCCAGCTACTCGGGAAGCTGAGGCAAGAGAATAACCTAAGCTCGAGTTGGAGGTTGCTGTGATCTGTGATGCTACAGCACTCTACTGAGGGCAATAAAGTGACACTCTGTCACAAAAAAAAAAAAAAAAAAAAAAAGACCAGCACATTAAATCTATAATGTGATGGGTATTAAAATGACACTAAAAAAAAGTGAATGGACTTAATAAAGTCAATTAAAATAAAAGGTTTAAGTAAATAACAAGAAAGCTAGAGTGAGGATATGGCAAAAACCCCAAGAGTGGTGCATAAATAACTCAAATTTAGAAAACCACCTACTTTTTTTGAGGGGGTGGCACCTGTGGCTCAAAGGAGTAGGGCACCAGCCCTATATGCCAGAGGTGGTGGGTTCAAACCCAGACCCAGCCAAAAACTACAAAAAATAAAAATAAAAACACCTACTTTTTGTGGGGTTTTTTTGTTTGTTTTGTTTTTTGTGAGACAGAAGTGTGTCACACTGTCACCCAGGCTAGAGTGCAATGGTGTCACCACAGCTTGCTATAATCTCAAACTCCTGGACTCCCTACCTCAGTCTCCCAAGTAGCTGGGACAACAGGTAAGCACCACGAAACCCAACTAACTTTTTTCTTCTCTAGAAACAAGAGTTTTTCCATGTTGCTCAGGTGAGCCTCAAACCCTGGCCTCAAATGATACTCCTGCCTCAGCCTCCCAAAGTGCTAGGATTACAAGCATAAACCACCATGCCCAGCCCTTCATGTGCATTTTGGGAAAAAACATAAAGGATTAGTTGTCTGTATGGATTTCAGACATTTTCAGTCACAGAAACCTTGAGAGCAGCTAGGTGAGGTGGCTCATGCCTGTAATCCCAGTACTCTGGGAGGTCAAGGCAGGTGGATCGCCTGAGCTCACAGATTCAAGACCAGCCTGAGACAGAGCAAGAGCCTGTCTCCTAAAAAAAACAAAAAACAAAAAAGAAACAGCCAGGCATTGTGGCGGGTGCCTGTAGTCCCAGCTACTCAGGAGGCTGAGGCAAAAGAATGAGCCTTAGAGTCTGACGTTGCTATGGGCTGTGACACCATGGCACTCTAGCAAGGGTGAAAAAGTGAGACTGTCTCAAAAAGAAACCGTGAGCTCTCAACATGCACAATATAAACGAGGAATGTGCTTGATTTATGAGGACAGGGGAAGGGTTGGTAAGAAAGCCAAGTGGTGGTCCCTCTGGGGCTCAAGCAGATCCCTTCTTAAATGGGGTTAGGATTCTTTTTTTTTTTTGAGACAGAGTCTCACTTTGTTGCCCTCTGTAGAGTGCTATGGCATCATAGCTCACAGCAACCTCAAACTCTTAGGCTCAAGGGATTCTCTTGCAGCAGCCTCCCAAATAGGTGGGATTACAGGCACCCACCGCAACACCCAGCTATGTTTAGAAATGAGGTCTTGCTCTAGCTCTGGCTGGTTTCCGACATGTGAGCTCAGGCAATCCACTGGCCTCAGCCGCCCAGAGTGCTAGGATTATAGGCATGAGCCAAGGTGTCTGGCCCCAGGGTCAGAATACCTATATGCAGTGAATTCTATAGTTTGGAAGGCAGACAGCCTCTGTATCTTCTAATTAGTAGGTTGTAACCAATGATAGGTCAGAAGTAACACACACACACACACACACAAACACACACACATACTCTCTCTCTCTCTCTAAAAGGCTGCTAATGAAGCAACGAAGACACAGATTATGCAAGGGGGCTAACACAGGGTCCCTGGGAAGAACAACAAATGGAAGAGGCGTGCTGGCTAATGGCTACTGCTACGTGGTGGCTGCATGCCAACTGCAGCTGAGCACCATTTGTGGCTCTTTAATCTAAGACATAAAAGTTGCTAATGCAGCATTTGGAATCCCAATATCTCAATGTCAGCACCCGACATATTTCCAAAGTGACGCATTTAAAAAAAGACTCCACTGCAGAGACAACCTCCGCTCAGATTCAAATCACAGAGTATAAATTCAGATATTTCTGACTGATTTCTTTGGTAAGAAGTGCCAAAAATCTAAAATAAATAAACACACACACCTAGGTGGGAGGTGATTAGCCAAAGGTGTACTATCTGATGCACAGGAAAAGCTCACTGAAGGGATGAAAAGAACATGCTAGCATAGCATGTCAAAATCATTTTGTAGGCAGCGCCTGTGGCTCAGTTGGTAGGGCACCGGCCCCATGTACCGAGGGTGATGGGTTCGGGCCCAGCCCCAGCCAAACTGCAACAAAAAAATAGCCAGACATTGTGGCAGACGCCTGTAGTCCCAGCTACTCGGGAGGCTGAGGCAACAGAATCACCTAAGCCCAGGAGTTAGAGGTTGCTATGACCTGTGTGACACCACAGTACTCTACCAAGGGCAATAAAGTGAAACTCTGTCTCTACAAAAAAAAAAAAAAAAAAAATCATTTTGCTTTTTATTTTTCTTTGAGACAGGGTTTCAATCTATTGACCTAGAGTGCATGCAGTAGCATCATCTGTTGGCTGGAGTACAGTAGCATCATCATAGCTCCCTGCACCCTCCAACTCCTACGCTCAAGAGAAATCACCCTGACTTAAACACACAAGCAGTTGAGACTATAGATGTGCATAACCATGTCTGGCTAATTTTTAAAAAGTTTTTGTAAAAAAAAATAAATAAATGAAAGTTTTTGTAGAGATAGGATCTTGCTATTTTGCCCAGGCTGGTCTGGAACCCTGAGTCCAAGCAATCCTCCCAAAGTGCTGGGATTACAGGCACGACACCTCACCTGGCCCCTGTTGTTATTAAAGAAGAGAACAAGAACATGCTCCTCCTGGCAGCCCCTAGCTCAGTGAGTAGGGCGCCAGCCACATACACCAAGGCTGGTAGGTTCGCGCCTGGCCCAGGCCTGCTGAACAACAATGACAACTGCACCCAAAACCAGCCGGGCATCATGGTGGGAGCCTATAGTCTCAGCTACTCAGGAAGCTAAGCCAAGAGAATCACTTAAGCCCAAGAGCTGAAGGTTGCTGTGAGCTGTGACACCTCAGCACTCTACCAAGGGTGACATAGTAAGACTCTGTCTCAAAAAAAAAAGAAAAAGAAAAAAAAAATATATATATATATGCTCCTCCCACTGGCAAACATCCGACCATCAGCCCCTCTGACTCTCTGACTCTCCCTTTCTCTTGCCCTTGTGTTCTAAAGCCTGCTTTGCCACAGGGAAATCAGCACGCCCAAGGAACATCATAGTAAGACTTGGTTTAAGTTCCCTACCCCTTCCTATATTCGGTTCAAGTCTCTTAGTATCTAAACATTTTCCCAGGCATGGTAGCTCACGCTTGTAATCCCAGCACTCTAGAAGGCCAGGCGGGTGGATTGCCTAAGTTCACAGTTCGAAACCAGCCTGAGTAAGACACAGACCCCAACTCTAAAAATAGCTGGGCATTTTGGCAGGCACCTGTAATCCCATTTACTTGGGAAGCTGAGACAAGAGAATCGCTTAAGCCCAAGAGTTCGAGGTTTCTGTGAGCTATGATGTCATGGCACTCTACCAAAAGCAACAAAGTGAGACTCTGTCTCAAAAAAACAAACAAATATGGCTCGGCGCCTGTGGCTCAAGTGGCTAAGGCACCAGCCACATACACCTGAGCTGGCGGGTTCGAATCCAGCCCGGGCATGCCAAACAACAATGATGGCTGCAACCAAAAACTAGCCAGGTGTTGTGGCTGGCGCCTGTAATCCCAGCTACTTGGCAGGTGGAGGCAGGAGAATCGCCTGAGCCCAGGAGTTGGAGGTTGCTATGAACTACGATGCCACAGCACTCTACCCAGGGTGACAGCTTGAAGCTCTGTCTAAAAAAATAAAAATAAAAGAGTATCTATAAACACTTCAAAACTTTTTATGTGGGGCCAAGCATGGTGGCAGTGGCTCACACCTGTAATCCTAGCACTATGGGAGGCTGAGGCAGATAAATTGCTTGAGCTCACAAGTTCAATACCAAACAATCAAGAGCAAAATCAAGACCCTGTCTCTACTAAAAATAGAAAAACTGAGGCAAGAGGATCACTTAAGCCCAAAAGTTTGAGGCTGCTGTGAGCGAAGACACTACAGCACTCTACCCAGGATGACTCTGTCTCAAAAAAAAACAAAAAAACTTTTTATGTGGAACATGTTTGAGATCAAACTGACAAAAAGCTAACAAGATAAATTCAAGTGAAATTTAATCTGAAAATAGATGGTCCATCTCAAAACTTACATTTCTTCATAAATACTTACTAAAGCAGGAGATGTTATAAATATGTCCCCCTTTCACTCTTTAAGATCACCACAGATAGGACCATGGAATCCCTCAGAAGCACTTACAGCTGTGGGTCTCGGCTTCTATAAATCTTCCCATCCTGTTTGCTGAGGTACTGATCGATCTCATCTTCTACCACATTGAGAGCACCAAAGGCCTTCAACCCCTGCTGTGGGGCCGATGTCTCCATTTCAGATGAGGGCCCAGCAATGCTCGAGGGAAACAGGAACAACAAATCGCCATGCCTGTTCAGATGACAAACACAACTTGTTGCCCTCCTTTACAGAAGACCAACTTGGATAAATCCATTTTGATAGCCACAAAAAGCAAACACCACCCATCCTGAAGACCTAAAGAATAAGGTTTTGGGCGACTCACTCACCCCTGGCTCAGTGGGTAGAGCGCTGGCCTCATATACCAAGGGTGGCAGGTTCAAACCCGGCCCTGGCCAAACTGCAACAAAAAATAGCCGGGCTTTGTGGTGGGCGCCTGTAGTCCCGGCTACTCGGGAGGCTGAGGCAAGAGAATCGCCTAAGCCCAAGAGCTGGTGGTTGCTGTGAATTGTGTGATGCCAAAGCACCCTACCATGGGCAATAAACTGAGACTCTGTCTCTAAAAAAAGATAAAAAAGGTTTCCAGGGAGTATTGCCTACCATCATGAACGACATAGTAACTATCCAGACCAGGAAATTCATGACCAACCGAGTACTTCAGAAGAAACAATCATCGACGACTTTCAAAGGCAACAGTACCAAAGACAGAAATTAGGGAAAAACTAGCCAAAATGTACAAGACCACACCTGATGACCATCTGTGCATATAGATTCAGAACTCACTTTGGTGATGGCAAGACAGCAGGCTTTGGCATGATTTATGATTCCTTGGATTATGCAAAGAAAAATGAACCCAAACATAAACTTGCAAGGCATGGCCTGTATGAAAAGAAAAATAGCTCAAGAAAGCAGAAAGGAATGCAAGAACAGAATGAAGAAAGTCAGGGGAACCGCAAAGACTAATGTTGGTGCTGGCAAAAAGCCGAAGGAGTAAAGACTCTACGGTGACGTTATCGGCAACCTTTGTGTAGATTTTTCACAAGAGTATTAATAGGTGGCAGCGCCTGTGGCTCAAAGGAGTAGGGTGCCGGCCCCATATGCCAGAGGTGGAGGGTTCAAACCCAGCCTGGGCCAGAAACTGCAAAAGAGTATTAATAAAGACTTTTCATGTGAAAAAAATAAAAGTAATAAGGTTTCTAATTCTAAGAAAGGAGAACTCTTCTGACATCTCACTGAGATTTTTTGACATTATAAAGAGGAGCAGCAAGTCCTTAGTAGTTTAATTTCTATTAAAATTTTATGGGCAGCACCTGTGACTCAGTGAGTAGGGCACCAGACCCATATACCGAGGGTGGCAGGTTCAAACCCAGTCCTGGCCAAACTGCAACCAAAAATAGCCAGGCATTGTGGCAGTCACCTGTAGTCCCAGCTACTCAGAGGAGGCTGAGGCAAGAGAATCACCTAAGTCCAAAAGCTGTAGGTTGCTGTGACACCATGGCACTCTACCAAGGGCAACAAAGAAAGACTCTGTCTCTAAAAATAAATACATAAATAAAATTTTGTGGGTGGCACCTGTGGTTCAGTGGGTAGAGTGCCAGTCCCATATACCAAGGGTGGCAGGTTCAAACCAGCCCTGGCCTAACTACAACAAAAAAATAGCCAGACATTGTGGTGGGCACCTGTAGTCCCAGTTAGTTGGGAGGCTGAGGCAAGAGAATTGCCTCAGCCCAGGAGTTGGAGGTTGCTATGAGCTGTGACGCCATGGCACTCTATCAAGGGTGACATACTAAGAGTCTGTCTCGAAAGTAAAATTTTACTTTTTTTTTTTCTTTGAAACAAAGTCTAACTCAGCTGAACCACAGGGGCCTGCCAAACCACAATGACAACTACAACCAAAAAATAGCCAGGCATTGTGGCAGGTGCCTGTAGTCCCAGCTACTTGAGAGGCTAAGGCAAGAGAATCACTTAAGCCTAAGAGCTGGAGGTTGCTGTGAGCTGTGATGCCACAGCACTCTACCAAGGGTGACATAGTGAGACTCTGTCTCAAAAACAAACAAATAAACCACAGCTATTGTTTTCCCAGTGCCCACCATATACGCAGATGGTATGCAAGCCAAGGAGGCACTGCTACTCCACACACACAAGGACAGTGTGACCCAGGGAGGTTAGGTGACTCCCAGCTTGCGGCCAACAAGAAGTGGATTGTGAATCCAAATTTGCAGAACATTCCTGAGAAATGGTTCTCAAGACACAAAAGCCCCTCTGGGAGGTCAAGAGGGGTGGAATGCCTGAGCTCAGGAGTTAAGAGATCAGCCTGAGCAAGAGTGAGACCCAGTTTCTAAAAATCACTGGGCGCTGTGGTGGGTGCCTATAGTCCTAGCTACTGGGGAGGCTGAGGATTGCTTGAGCCCAGGAGTTTAAGGTTGCAATGAGCTACGACTCTGGTATTCTATGGAGGGCAACAAAGTGAAATTCTGTTTCATAAAAAAAAAAAAAAAAAAGACACAAAAGCCCTTTTACAAGCTGGAGGAAAGATGACCCTTGACTAGTCTGAAATGAATATAAATAATAAAAGGCTTAATCTAATACAGGAGTAGGCAAATGGTAGGTCCCCAATAATCTTTGCTGAAAAGCAAGTAAGTGAATGCTATAATTGCTATGAACTTTAAAATGACCAAATTGCCACAACAGCCTCTGGCTAGTAAATAGGCACATGGCTAACTGCCAGCAAGGCCAGCGCCATCCCTCGATGAGTGCTCTGTGCTGTTGGCAGCCCAAGGTGAAAACTGACCACCTACCCCAAGGGCTGAACTCATAGATATATAAGCAGGTGACAGGCGGCTGAGATAGGAGTCAGCATATGTGTTTTGTAAAAGGCCAAAAAGTAAATATTTCAGCTTGGCAGGCACATGGTCTGTTACTACTCCCCTCTGCCCTTATAGCGTGAGCACAAACATGGACAACTCAATGTGGCTGCATTCTAGTAATAACTCACAACAGACAGTAGGCTAACAGTCAGAGGTTTCTGCGTACTAGAAGCCCTACCAACACATCTAACTGATCAACTCCAAGGGGTGGACAACAGGCCAATGCACTCCTGGCCCCTCCCACCTAAGCAAGCAGGGCTGATGAGATTTCCTTTCCCAGAGCTGTAGTCAAATGTGCAACTTTCCCCAGCACCCACATGGACCTGTGCCTGTAACTCTCCCTCTTAAGTGACACGTACTCCAGGATTCTGCAATCAGTCAAATCTGCTCAATGGTAACTGCAGATTCAATGTAACTGATGAACAATAGAAAAGCAATACAATGCATATATATATATATATATATATATATTTTTTTTTTTTTTTTTTTTTTAAACAGAGCCTCAAGCTGTCACCCTCGGAAGAGTGCCGTGGCATCATAGCTCACAGCAACCTCCAACTCCTGGGCTTAAGCGATTCTCCTACCTCCGCCTCCCAAGTAGCTGGGACTACAGGCACCTGCCACAATGCTTGGCTATTTTTTGGTTGAAGCTGTCATTGTTTGGCGGGCCCTGGCTGGATTTGAACCTGCCAGCTCAGGTGTATATGGCTGGCACCTTAGCCACTTGAGCCATAGGCACCAAGCCCCAATGCCTATATGCTAGTCACCTAACAAAACTATCATCTAAGTGGCGTGAGGAGGAAACGGGACGAAACTGGGCAACCTCAGTGAAATCATGTGGCCATCACTCCCCCATTCCCTGCTTTCTCCCTGCAGGACACTTACTTGATTTTTAGCAAGTTGAGGGATTTGTTGGATGATGCTGTTATCTCTCCAGTCTTGTTTCTATTGATGTAAACTGAGAAGCCATTATTTTGGAAGCCAAACTCCTTTGCGACCTGAAACAAGCCCCAACAACCAAGGTTTAATAAAATATTTAAGAAACATTCACTAGGTTTAAAACTTCTCATCAGCCAAATTCCTCTTGTTATTCAGTTCTTTTGAGGAAATTTGCACTGCTAATCCAGATAGTCAATTAAAATGAGAAAAGCATCATTTACAGATGCCACTAATTCAGCTAGACACTGGGCATACCCATTCACTCATTAAACAAACTTTAATCAGTCTTACATGCCAGGCCTCATTCTGGACACTCAGAACACAACAGTCAGTTAAATTAAAAGACAGGGTTCTGGGCAGCACCTGTGGCTCAGTGGGTAGGGAGCCAGCCCCATATATGGACAATGGCAGGTTCGAATCGGGCCCCTGCCAAACTGCAACAAAAAAATAGCCTAGCATTGTTGGTGGGCGCTTGTAGTCCCAGCTACTTGGGAGGCTGAGGCAAAGAATCACCCAACCCCAGGAGTTGGAGATTGCTGTGAGCTATGACACTACAGCACCCTACTGAGGACAATAGAGTTAGCCTGTCTCTTAAAAAAAAAAAAAAAAAAAAAAGACAAGGTTCTTACTGCCAAAGATCTGCCATCAAATGAGGGGACAAAGTCAGCAAAGGTGAAACAGGCAAGAAGATGAAAAAGGGGCGGCACCTGCGGCTCAGAGGGTATGACGCCAACCCCATATACCAAGGGTGGTGGGTTCAAACCCGGCCCAGCCAAACTGCAACAAAAAATAGCTGGGCTTTGTGGTGAGCGCCTGTAGTCCCAGCTACTTGGGAGGCTAAAGCAAGATTGCTTGAACTCAGGAGTTTGAAGTTGCTGTGAGCTATGATGCCAAAGCACTCTTTTCCTTATAACCATGAAATAAAACATGTACTAAGAAATGCTTGGAAGGTATGAACAGTCAGTTGACTTCGAATAAACCAGATGCCCAGGTCAAAGTGAGACGCAGAGCCAGTGCTGCAAAAGCCACTACCTTCCATTTTCAGGCCCCCACTGTCTTATAGACTCTGTCTCTTGGCCTGCACAGTGATTCATGCCTATAATCTAACACTCTGGGAGGCTGATGCAGGTGGATACCTTGAGCTCAGGAGTTCAAGACCAGCATGAGAAATGCCAAGCCCCTGTCACTACTAAAAATAAAAAAATTACCCCGGTGTGGTAGATACCTGTAGCCCCAGCCACTCAGGAGGCTAAGGCAGGAAGATCACTTGACCCCAAGAGTTTGAGGTGACTGTGAGGTATGATGCCACAGCACTCTACCCAGGGCAACAAAGACTCTGTCTCAAAAAAAAATCTTAAAAACCTTTAATTCAGGCTTGGCGCCTATAGCACAGTGGTCATGGCGCCAGCCACATACACCAAGGCTGGCAGGTTTAAACCCAGCCTGGGCCACCTAAACAACAATGACAACTGCAATAAAAAATAGCCAGGCACTGTGGCAGGTGCCTACAGACCCAGCTACTTGAGAGGCTGAGGCAAGAGAATCACTTAAGCCCGAGAGTTAGAGGTTACTGTGAGCTGTGACAGCACTCTACCAAGGGCGACATGGTGAGACTCTCTCAAAAAAACAAACAAAAAAAAACCCTTTAGGCTTGGCACCTATAGCTCAAGCTACTAAGGCTACAGAGAAGGCACCGGCCATGTACACCAGAGCTGGTGGGTTTCAATCTAGCCCAGGCCTGCCAAACAACAATGACAACTACAACCAAAAAATAGCCGGCAGAGCAGCAACTGTAGCTCAAAGGGGTAGGGCGCCGGCCCTATATGCCAGAGATGGCAGGTTCAAAACCAGCCCCAGCCAAAAACTGAAAAAAAAAAAAAAAAGAAAATAGCTGGGCATTGTGGCGGGCACCTAAAGTCCCAGCTACTTGGGAGGCTGAAGCAAGAGAATCACTTAAGCCCAGGAGTTGGAGATTGCTGTGAGCTGTGATGCCAGAGCACTCTACCCAGAGTGACAGCTTGAGGCTCTATCTCAAAAAAAAAAAAACTTTATATTCGGCGGCACCTGTGGCTCAGTGAGTAGGGCACCAGCCCCATATACCGAGGATAGCGGATTCGAACCCAGCTCCAGCCAAACTGCAACAAAAAAAATAGCCAGGCATTGAGGCGGACGCCTGTAGTCCCAGCTACTCAAGAGGCCGAGGCAAGAGAGTAGCCCAAAAGCTGGAGGTTGCTGTGAGCATGACACGACGGCACTCGATAAAGTGAGACTCTTGTCTCTTAAAAAAAAAAAAAACTTTATATTCATACCTAAGGTAACCCTGATGTGTAATTACTATAACAAGAAACTTGGCTTAAAAAAGAAATAAATATAACCATTTATAATTTAATGTAACAAAAAACAATACATAGCATGATTCCATTGATATTAAATTCAAAAACAAGAAAATTTGCCCCATATGCCAGAGGTGGCGGGTTCAAACCCAGCCTCAGTCAAAACTGCAAAAACAAGAAAATTTGAACTTAAAGTTTAGAGACACATAATGCAGTGGTAAAACATAAAATAGGAGGCGGCAGGTAACAGTGGCTCACACCTATAATCCTAGCACTCTGGGAGGCTGAGACGGGTGCATTGCCTGAGCTCACAGGTTCAAGACCTGAGCAAAATCGAGACCTCATCTCTACTAAAAATAGAAAATCTGAGGCAAGAGGATCACTTGAGCCTGAGTTGGAGGTTGCTGTGAGATATGATGCCTCACCACTATACCCATAGCAACAGCTTGAGACTCTCTCAAAAAAAAGGGGGTGGGGGGGACTTGGCACCCATAGCTCAGTGATCAGCCACATACACCAGGTCTGGCGGGTTCAAACCCGACCTGGGCCTGCTAAACAACAATGCCAAATAAAAAAAAAAAAAAAAAAAAAAAAAAAGCCAGGTGTTGTGGCAGGCCCCTGTAGTCCCAGCTACTTGGGAGGCTAAAGCAAGAGAATCGCTTGAGCCCAGGAGTTTGAAGCTGCTGTGATCTGTGATGCCACAACACAGGGCCACAGGGTGAGACTCTGTCTCAAAAAAAAAGAAGTGGGGGGGACAATCTCCATACAGTCGGTGGGGGGCTGAAACTGGAAGGTAGCATCAGTGGCTTCTGCAGCACTGGCTCTGCTCCTCACTTTTACCCGGGCATCTGCTTTAATATAAGTCAACTGGGTGTTCATACCTTCTAAGCATTTCTTTTTTTTTTTAAATTTTGCTTTCAATTTCAGCTGGCTTTCACTCATCTTAGCTTGAAGTCTTATTTATTTATTTATTTATTTATTTTTTCCCCTTTCTTCCTTTAGCAATTCTCTTGCCCTTTGCCTCCCAAGTAGCTGGGATTACAGGCATCTGCCACAACGTCCAGCTTTTTTTTTTTTGGTAAAGACGGGGTCTCACTCTAGCTTACTCCGGCTCATGCTGGTCTCAAACCTCTGAGCTAAGGCAATCCTCCCGCCTCGACCTCCCACAGCACTAGAACTACAGGCATGAGTCACCATGCCCAGCCCCAAGCATTTCTTAGTACAGGTATTATTTCATTGTTATAAAGAAAAAACAAAAATAGGCTCTGCGCCTGTGCCTCACGCGGCTAAGGCGCCAGCCACATACACCTGAGCTGGCAGGTTTGAATCCAGCCTGGGCCCGCCAAACAACAATGATGGCTGTAATCAAAAAACAGCTGGGCATTGTAGTGGGCGCCTGTAGTCCCAACTACTTGGGAGGGTGAGGCAGGAGAATCACTTGAGCCCAGGAGTTGGGGATTGCTGTGAGCTGTGATGCCACAGCACTCTTCCGAGGGTGACAGCTTGAGGCTCTGTCTCCAAAAAAAAAAAAAAAAAGAAAAGAAAAAACAAAAAACAAAAAACAAAAAGAAAAAGAAAAGAAAATGTAAATGTTAAGGAGAAGGCTCATGTCACACACTCCTAAGAGGTTAATGAAGATCAGGACGTTAAGGACCACTTCACACAGAGCATACAGGACCTGAGGTGACTGGGAAAGGGCAGTTTCAGCAGAACAAGCCCAAGAGCACTAGAGGTGAGGAAGGGCATCAGTGAGACAGACACTTTGCTCTACAGTGAACCTGCCCCCATGGGCATTACATTCTAATGATTCATAGAGAAGGGATTTTTTTCTTTTTGGGGGGAAGAGTCTCACTCTGCTGCTCTTGGTAGATTGGCTCACATCAACCTCAAACTCTTTTTTTTTTTTTTTTTATAAAGTGTTTTTGTTGTGTGTTTTTTTTTAATTGATTATTTATTTATTTTTGTGTGTGTGTTTGTGTGTGTGTTTGTGTTTGTGTGTGGTTTTTGGCCAGGGCTGGGTTTGAACCCACCACCTCCAGCATATGGGATCAGCACCCTACCACTTTGAGCCACAGGTGCCGCCCCAACCTCAAACTCTTAAGCTCAAGTGATCCTCGTGCCTCACCTTCCAAATAGCTGGCACTACAGTCACCCACCACAACTTCGGGCTTTTTTTTTTTTTTTTTTTTTTGAGAAGAGTCTTAAGCTATCGCCCTCGGTAGAGTGCTGTGGACTCATAGCAACCTCCAACTCTTAGGCTTAAGTAATTCTCTTGCCTCAGCCTTCCAAGTAGCTGAGACTATAAGTGCCCACCACAACACACGGCTATTTTTGTTGTTTTTGTTGTTGTTGTTGTTGGTGTACTTGTCATTGTTGTTTTAGCTAGCCCGGGCCAGGTTGGGACCCCCCAGCCTCAGTGTATGGGTCAGTCTACTGAGCTACAGGTGCCACCTTTTTTTTTTTTTTTTTTTTTTTTTGAAACAGAGTATCAGGGCTGTTGCCCTGGGTAGAATGCCATGGCATCATAGCTCACAGCAACCTCCAACTCTTGGATTCAAGAGATTCTCTTGCCTCAGTTATTCTATTTTTAGTTGAGATAGGGGTCTCTCTTCTGCTCAGGCTGGTCTCGAACTCATGAGCTCAAGCTATCTACCCACCTAGACCTTCCAGAGTATTGGGATTACAGGCAAGAGCCACCCTGCCTGGCTGAGAAGGGATTCTTAAGTGAGATGCACTAGATGATCTCAAAGGAACTAAGAACTCTAATAACACCCTATGACATAGTTTCAACACAAACTATCTCACCACACTTGCAAATATCAATTTCCATAGAGAGCACAGCCCACATCAGTATCAAGCCTGCCCAGCACAGGAACAGCAAGCTCAGTGAACCAATGTTCAGAGAAGTCACAAAACACTTCTCAGGGCTTGGCTCCTGTAGCTCAGTGGTTATGGCACCAGCTACATACAGAGGTTGGAGGGTTTGAACGAGAGTGGCTTTTGCTTTATACTTCATATCAGAGGTAGGGCTAACCTTCTAGTTCTATAAATAAAATTTTATGGAACAAAGATATACTCATGTGTTACACACTGGCTATCGCTGCTTTTGGTGTTTAGCGTAGCCTGATAAACACCAACAACTGCAACAAAAACAATAGCCAGGCACTGTGGTGAGCGCCTGTAGTCCCAGCTACTTGGGAGGCTGAGGCAAGAGAATCACTTAAGCCCAAGAGTTTGAGGTTGCTGTGAGCTGTGACACCTCTACACTCTACCCAGGGTGACATAGTGAGACTCTGTCTCCAAAAAAAAAAAAAAAGAGATCTACATCTAAATCTCCATTTACTGACATACAACCAGATCCATAACCAACTGTGAAGTGGAGAAATGTAGGTTACATATCGTCAGATATTATAAGATGTTACCATCTTTGAAACTGGTTGACAGTGTCTTACAGTCTTGGCCTGCCTGGCAACAGTACTGACATCTCTATCTTCATCTGGGCTTAAGAATACTTGTCACTTCAGGTAGTATAGCTGGACAATGTCATCCCAAACAAGCTATCTAATGATCAATCAAGGAAGCGTCTGAAGTTGTTGTGAGCTATGACGCCACGGCACTCTAGCCAGGGCGAAGTGAGACTCAGGTTAAAAAAAAAAGTGACGTGCAGTGGCTCACACCTGTGATCCCAGCACTCTGGGAGGGTGAGGCAGGTGGATAGCTTGAACGTATGAGTTCGAGATCAACCTGAGCAAAACTGAGACCCCATCTCTACTAAAATAGAAAAACTGAGACGAGGACTGCTTGAGCCCAAGTTGGAGGTTGCTTGGCTGATGCCATGGCACTCTACCCGGGGGCAACAGCTTCAGAATCTGTCCCCAAAAAGAATAAAAACACATGCAAGGTAAAGGTGGGCAAACTTTTTCTTTGATGGGCCAGATGGCAAATACTTTGTTTTTCAGACGATACAGTCTCTGTCACAACTATTCACCTCTACCACTACAGCCCCAAAGCAGCAATAGCCAGTATGTAACACAATGAGTATATCTTTGTTTCATAAAATTTTATTTACAGAAATAGAAGGCTGGCCCTATCTCTGATATGAAGTATAAAGCAGAAGCCACTCTCTTTACTACAGGCCCTATTCCTGGGATTGTCCATTTTGAATTTTGGTTGTACTCTTTCGCATCAGTTTCTGTTCTCACACAGATGTGTTTATGCAGCTTTTCATATTTTTAAACACACAGTGGGATCATTCTGCATGTTTTAAACAATTCCCCTTTGATGGAAAACTGAAATTTTCTCCAAATTTTCACTCTTATAAATATTGCTCCTATGAAATAACTTTTATACTTACCTTTGAGCTCTTGATCCTATAATTTTTTTTTTTTTTTTTTTTTTGAGATAGAGTCTCACTTTGTCGCCCTTGGCAGGGTGTCACGGCATCATAGCTCACAGCAACCTCAAACTCTTGGGCACCAGTGATTCTCTTGCCTCAGCCTCCTGAGTAACTGGGATTACAGGCAACCACCATAGCGCCCAGCTATTTTTTTTAGAGACAAGGTCTCACTCTTGCTCAGGCTGGTCTTGAACTCCTGAGCTCAGGCAATCCGCCCGCCTTGGCCTCCCAGAGTGCTAGGATTACAGACATGAGCCACTGCGCCTGGCTTGATCATAAAATTTTGAGCAGTGATCATCTGTGACAAACATCTAACCCAACCATGATATAGGAAAGCAATATAAAAGACAACTTAAGAGTATGAAAAATTAGTAAATGAGGAAAAGAAAAAAGGTGTAGATAGGAATAGCACTGGAAGATAAAGAGAGGTAAACACCCAAGCCACAGATACCTTTTTTAAAAATGTTGCAGCTGTTTCTCTCTTTGTTGCTGTGATCCGCTTCACTCCATCCGGGGACTGGACACGAATTATCTGTTGTAAATGAAACAAGATAGTTAGTGCACAACCTGGCAAGGTCCTGCTTTATTAAGACTTACATCTTCAGCCTTTCAGCACCTGAGTCACTGAAACTTAAAGCCAATCCTCCCCCCTTACCTTTCAACATCTGACTCAATCCTTCTAGGAGGAGAAGCAGCATGGTGAGATTCATCAACACATGGTGTGTGGGGGGGGTAGGGGAGTGCATTAGAAGAGTACTGTCCTGGTGGCACCAGTAGCTCAGTGAGCAGGGTGTGGGCCACATTTACCTAGGGTGGTGGATTCGAACCTGACCCAGGCCTGCTAAACAACAATGACAACTGCAACTCCCCCCACAGGAAAAAAAAAAAAAAAACAGCCAGGCATTGTGGCGGGCACCTATAATCCCAGGTACTTGGAACACTGAGGCAAAAGAATTGCTTAAGTCCGTGAGTTTGAGGTTGCTGTGAGCTGTGATGCCACAGCATTCTACCAAGGACAACAAAGTGAAACTCTGTCTCCAAAAATAAAAATAAAAAAAGGCTCGGCACCCGTAAAATCAGTAAGTAGGGTGCTGACCACATACACTGAGGCTGGCAGGTTCGAGCCTGGCCCAGGCCTGCTAAACAATGACAACTGCAACAAAAAATAGCTGGCTGTGTGGCAGGCACTTGTAGTCCCAGCCAACTGGGAGGCTGAGGCAAGAGATCACTTAAGCCCAAGAGTTTGAGGTTGCTGTGAGCTGTGACGCCACAGCACTCTACCAAAGGTGACATAGTGTGACTCTATCTCCAAAAAAAAAAAACAAAAAACACAGGCCCAGAGTACTGCTCAGGAGAATTGAATTGGTGGTATACAAATCAAATATACCCATAAAAATCTTTTTAAAAGATTCTAAATTCTGGGCAGCACCTGTGGCTCAGTGAGTAGGGTGCACGCCTCATATACCAAGGGGGGGGGCAGGTTAAAACCCAGCCCCAGGGGAGGCACCTATGGCTCAGTGAGTAGGGTGCCAGTCCCATATACCCAGGGTGGTGTGTTCAAACCCGACCTGGGCCAAAATGCAACAACAACAAAAATAAATAAATAAATAAAGTTTAAAAAAAAAAAAAAACCCAGCCCCAGACAAACTGCAACAACAAAAAAATAGCTGGGCATTGTGGCAGGTACCTGTAGTCCCAGCTACTTGGGAGCCTGAGGCAAGAGAATCACCTAAGCCCAAGAGCTGGAGGTTGCTGTGAACTGTGACGCCACAGAACTCTACCAAAGTGAGACTCTGTCTCTAAAAAAATAAATAAATAAAAAGATTCTAAATTCAAAACAGGAAAGGTTGTAATTCTTTGCAATCTGAGAAATTCAACAAGAGATCCAACAGTATCATCAATGAAAGCCTAGCCTTGCATATACCAGTGGAAAAAAATGGTCTTGTCTGAAATAACTCACTTGAACATGGTTACTTTAACTTAGCTAAAATTATCATAATACTGACTGATGAGTGGCAAAATATATATACATATATATACACACTGTAAACAGAACATTTTAAAACAAGTTTGATAGCTGGACATTGTGGCAGGTACCTGCAATCTCAGCTACTAGGGAGGCTGAGGTAAGAGAATCACTTAAGACAGCGGTTCTCAACCTATGGGTGGTGACCCATAGGAACGGTACTAAAGGGCCACGGCATTAGGAAGGTTGAGAACCACTGACTTAAGCCCAAGAGTTTGAGGTTACTGTAAACTATGATGCCTCGGCATTCTATGGAGGGTGACAAAGTGAGACTCTGTCTTAAAAAAAAGAAAAAAAAAAAAAAACAGGTTTGAGTGCCATTTGAGAGAAAAACCTTAAATTCAAGAGTTATGTTTTCCCAAAGATCTATTCTGAATACCTGGGAAACCTGCAGAGGCTGTTACAGTGCTAAAGCATGAACAGTATTTGTCATCCAATCCTGCTCCGCTTCCCCCAGAAATCCCAATGTTGGCCAAAATCCTTCTATCTAATTGGTCTGTTATTTTTTTTCTACTGTCATATTTACTACTGAGGAGTAACTATCCACAAGTTAACAAAAGACTGGTTTTCTCTGATTTTTTTCACTAACTTTTTTTACTTGAAGAGGAGAGTGTGACGATTCCTAATTTAAGATAAAAAGTGGAAATCAACCTTTTTTATGATATTCCTTTTAAACAGGGAGTTGTCAAGTTTTCCCTGAAACCGGAGGGTGAAAACCGTCAAGTTACTGTGGTTTCCCTTTCATTGCTTCCTCTCTCGGGCGGGAGCAGTTAGGCTACGATCTTCAGAAACTGCCCTCCTTTTAGTGACTCATGACAAGGCACTTACTGGGACCGGCGAGAGGAGGCCAAAAAGAATCGGAAAGACATTAGGGAGGGTCGGACCCTGGCTTTAAGAGGCATGGCTGAGAGGTCCCTCGAAGACCAAGAAGTCTCCTGGAGACCGGGGAAGGGTGGGAAAGGAGGGCGGTTTCTCTGAGGCACAGTCCCTACTCCCCGCAGAAAGGCTGGCGGGGAAGCGGGGTCGCAAATCGTCCAGTTAGGGACAAGCGCAGAAAGAAACCCAGGGAGGGGTGAAAGTCGGAGGGCAGCCCAGCCACTGCGGAGAAAGACGCGGCGAAAGAGGGGAAGGGACCGGGTGGCGGGACCGGCCTGCCCGCCTCCCCCGCAGGCCGTAGCCGGTAAATCTGCTGCCTCATCCCGGCTTCCCTGCTCCCGCCCGGCCACCGCACTCACGATGCTCTCGGCCATGGCGATCGCTCCTGCCTCCGGACTCAAGCCCCGGGCCGCCACCGCCTGCCGCCCCAAGGGCCTCGCAGCCCCGGCCCCGGCCTCAGCCGTGGCCTCCCCCCGCCGCCGCCACCGCCGCTCCAGCTTCGCCCGCCCGGCTCAGCCAGCCGCCGACGTCCGGGTGCAGCGCTCAACACATTCCCCCGTACGCGCAACCCGGAAATCAGGTTCCGGGCCCGCGACGGCCGCGCGCATGCGTGCACCTGAGCCGCTTGTTCGGCGCCTGCGCAGCGGCGTTCCGGGCGGGAAGAGGGGGAGGAACCGAGGTGGGATTGGGGGGGGGGGGGGAAGGAAGTGTCAGTTCTCGGAGTGGACAACCCAGGAGGGGCCACAAGGTCCAAAGCGGACGCAAAGACAAGCACACAGAATCTCTGACAACTACCTGTTTAAAAGGAATATGATGACCAAGGTTGACGTCACTTTTTTTTTTTTTGGTCGGGGCCAGGTTTCAACCCACCACCTCCGGTGTATGGGGCCAGTCACCCTACTCCTTGAACCACAGGTGTCGCCCCAACTTCAGTTTTTTTTTTTTTCCTGAGACAATCTCTGTCACCAGGGTAGGGTGCCTTGGAGTTACAGCTCACAACAACCTCAAATTCCCGGGCTTAAGTGATCCTCCTGCCTTAGCCTCTTGAGTAGGTGGGACTACAGGTGCCTGCCAGATAAAAAGTGGAGATCAACCTTTTGTATGATATTCTTTTAAACAGATAGTTGTCAAGTTGGAGACCAGGCTGAGCCAGAGTAGACCACCTGGCCAATTTTTCTATTTTTAATAGTGACAGGGTCTCGCCCTTGCTCAGGCTGGTCTTGAACTTGTGAGCTCACGGGATCCTCTGACCTTGGCCTCCTAGAGTGCTGAGATTACAGATGTGAGCCACCACACCCAGTGAGAAAAAAGAATTCTTAGAGGTAACAAGTTAAACCACAGGCGTTTTATTTCCTATTTATTTATTTTGAGACACAGTCCCACCAAGTAGCCCCTCAGTGGAGTGCCATGGTGTCACAGCTCACAGCAACCTCAAACTCTTGGGCACCAGCTACAACACTCAGATATTTTTGTTGTTGTTGTAGTTGTCATTATTTGGCAGGCCCAAGCCAGGTTCAAACCCCCCGCTGAGCTACAGGTGCTGAGCTGAGTGTTTTAATTAAATAAAACAAAGGGGGTTGTTGTGTTGTGAGTTTTCATAGAGGCAATCGTGTGCTGTGATTTTATTTCTTTTACCTTCTGTTTGGTATGTATTTTCAGGTGTTAGGCAGATTATTAGTAAAGCCACCTTTCAAAACCCCCCAACACTCTTTATGTTTCTGATCTTGCTTTATAAGGTTTATGGCCACTTAACATAGTACACACCATTTGCTTATCTATTATATTTACTTGTTTTATGCCATCTCCCTGTACTAGCATAACAAAGACTTATTAGTTTCTTTCACTACTGTACTACCAGGGGTCAGAACAACCCCTGATATATAACAAATCCTAGTATCAATTATCTATTGTCACAATAATGCTATGTAGGGACCCGGTGAGGGGGCTTATGCTGATAATCCCAGCATTTGGGAGGCCAAGGCAGGTGGATTATCTGAGCTTTCAAGTTGGAGTTCAGCCTGAGCCAGAGCGAGACTCCCATCTCTAAGAAATAGCCGGGTGTTGTGGTGGGCACCTGTAGTCCCAGCTACTCAGGAGGCTGAGGCAAAAGAATCACTTAAGCCTTAAGCCCAAGAGTTTGAGGTTGCTGTGAGCTGTGACTCCATGGCATTCTAGCAAGGGTGACAAAGTGAAATGCTGTCTCAAAAAACAAACAAACTTGGCTTGGCGCCTGTTGCTCAGTGGTTAGGGTGCTGGCCACATACACCAGGGATTGGCGGTTCATCCAGCCCTGGCCTGCTAAAAACAACATTAACAACAATAACAACAACAAAAAAAGGGCAGCACCTGTGGCTCAGTGGGTAGGGCACCAGCCCCATATACCAAGGGTGGCGGGTTGGAATACCCCCCGGCCTAACTGCAACAACAAAAAAAAGAAAATAGCTGGGCGTTGTGGTGCGTGCCTGTAGTCCCAGTTACTCGGGAGGCTGAGGCAAAAGAATTGCCTAAGCCCAGGAGTTGGAGGTTGCTGTGAGCTGTGACGCTATAGCACTCTACCCAGGGCGATAAAGTGAGACTCTGTCTAAAAAAAAAAAAAAAAAGCCAGGTGTTGTGGCTGGCATGTGCAGTCCCAGCTACTTGGGAGGCTGAGGCAAAGAGAATTGCTTGAGCCCGAGAGATTGAAGTTGCTGTGAGCTATGACATCACAGCACTCTACCAAGGATGACATAGTAAGACTGTCTCAAAAAAAAACAAAAAAATAAAGGTGGCGCCGGTGGCTCAAAGGAATAGGGCACCGGCCTCATATACCAGAGGTGGTGGGTTCAAACCTAGCCTAGGACAAAAAAAAAAAAAAAAAAAAAAAAAAAAAAAAAAAAGCAAAAAATAAAAAAAAAAAAAAAAATAAAAAAAAAAAAAAAAACAAGAAATAAATGGGACGGCGCCTGTGGCTCAAGGACCAGGGCACAGGCCCCATAAACAGCAGGT